>OMKL01144124.1:6751-19826 GCA_900302295.1 Parasudis fraserbrunneri | reverse complement strand
TAAATGGACAAGGACCTAGTTACATTGCAAACTCACTAACAAATTACACACCAGCTAGAACACTCCGATCATCTGATACAGGTCTATCAGAAATCAACAGAAGCACTCATAAAAAGATTGGTGATGCAGCCTTTGTTAATTATGCCCCTAAACTGTGGAATGCACTACCCACAAATATCAGAGAAGCTAACACTTTAGATATATTTAAAAGGCAGCTTAAAACATATCTTTTCACCAAAGCATTTGACTGACTCGTCCTCCTAAATACCAGTTCCGGTATCATTGCACTCTGATTATTATTATTATTTTTTTATTATTGTTTTATACCTTTCCTAACTGCATTTGCTGCCTGCCTTACACTGTTTTCATATTATTGATGTAAAGCACTTTGAGCTACAATCCTTGTATGAAATGTGCTATACAAATAAAGTTTTATTATTATTATTATTATTAACTTTGCAAGAAGTTCACAATCAACCTAAAGGGGTCGAAACGCTTGCCCTATTTCTTACTTACCAATGATGACATTGGTCGGTAGAATCCTTTCTCAGCACAATCCAAGCTGTTCCTCATACTAGCTCCGGCTAATTACCCACAAATGGTAAATGGTAAATGGACTGCATTTATATAGCGCTTTTATCCAAAGCGCTTTACAGCCTATGTCTCACATTTACCCATTCACACACCGACAGTGGAGGCAACCATGCAAGGTGCCAACCTGCTCATCAGGAGCAGTTAGGGGTTGCTCAAGGACACTTCGACACACTGCTAGAAGGAGCCGGGGATCGAACCAGGAACCTTCGGATTACCAGACGACGGCTCAACCTCCTGAGCTGCTGTCGACCCACAAACCAGAGCTTGACCCCCCATTGACTTTGCATTGGTTTGTGGCTAACTATCCGGAGCTAGTATGAGGAACAGCATGGATTGTGCTGAGAAAGGATTCTACCGACCAACATCATCATGGGTAAGTAAGCAATAGGGTGAGGGTTCCAAAAAATCTGAACTATCCCTTTAAGAAGCCATAGAAGCTGTAGAGCATTACAACATTGGCACTAGGGTTGGGATCAATTCACTTCCAATTCAGGAAGTGGGTTTCTTTTTTCACATTTTTTTTATTCCAATACTGAAATTTTTTTGCAATGAAAAGGTCCTATTTTCCAACCTACTGACAAGTAAATGATGCTCCATCAATAGCAAGTAAATGACAATGTCTGTTTAACCTCCGAATTGACTGAAATGAAAGTTATTAGATCCCAAACACTAGGGTATAGAGCATGTTAGGGAATTCCAGGCAGTGGACCAAGGAAGAGGTTCAGTTGAATGGGGTTTTGCCATAGACGTATTTTCAAAAAGAGTTTGATATTTTTTATTTTTTATTTTTTTTTTATGTTAGCTTGAAATACAAACCATTTGAATCCAAAGGTGGTTGTACTCATCTAGCAGGCTGTCATTTAAAATTACGAGGGTTGCATCTTGCCCCTGGATTTAGAATGTTAAAAATACATCCAAAAGAACCATATTTTAACATTTGGAATAAGTGGTACAAAATACATGGTTGGATAGGACTGAATATAACCCTGCTTCATGTAAGCAGTCAAGTCAGATGATCTGTTAGACAACTTGCCATAATGTGACCTCCATATTTTATTAACTTGTTATAAGGTAACTGGACAAATAACTAAGTATGTGAGCCTCGTTTGAGCACAGACTCATCATAAGCTAGAAGATATTCCCCTGTGCAAATGGACTCCATTCATATATAGCGCTTTTCTAGTCTTCTGACCACTAAACGCACTTTACAAGTCATGCCTCACATTCACCCATTCACTCACACATACACCGACAGCGGAGGCAACCACGCAAGGCGCCAACCTGCTCATCGGGAGCAGTTAGGGGTTCAGTGTCTTGCTCAAGGACACTTCTGACGATGATGATGAGGCAGCTTAGCTGTACCAGAACACCTGCTTGGGACAGAGGACGCTAGGGTTGGATATCGTTTTAATTTAAAAAATGATGGCGGTTCCTAAACAGTGCCAAAATGGATACTTTTTTTTAATTTTTATTTTTTTGATATAAATACCATGGAAACGCCAAATCACAGATTTAAACTTGGTGAATGTCATCTCTTGCTCTATCAGAGCCGTTGTTACATCTGTAACTCTCGCTCTGTTCCCTCTGACCTGCTTCCGAAAACCAGCATCTCAGATGGAACATATGGCTGCAACACACTGCTTACATTATAAGTACATGTATCCTCACAATTGACACACACTGAGCGGTATCATATTCATTGTTCACCTGTAACCATTGATGAGATTTGCATAGACATGCTTGTTTGGAGAATCAACAACAAAGGCAGACAAAGAATCCCACAAATGATTTGGTTTATACTATACCCGTAGGAAATGTTGTCTTGTCATCTGAGGTAATGGGTGCTGGTTGTTGAAGAGGGAGGCACGTGTCTGCAGACAAGGGAAAGTAAACATGGTGATGAGTGTGTGTGTGTGTGTGTGTGTGTGAGAGAGACAGACAGACAGACAGAGAGACAGACAGGCAGAGGTCTGCAATGTAATGATCATAGACATTGATTATCAAAACCGACATTGGCTCTAACTATTTTTTATCACTTTGTCCTCATTAAATGGCACATCAAACGTGTTTACCTTTATGTTTCTTGTAACAGCCGACTGAGCAACTGAAAGGGGAAAGAGACAAGTTACCGTCAACAAACATTTGCTTTCAATAATAAAACGTACAGGACGGGAAATACCAGCACATTTCAGCACTCAAAAACATTCACTGTGTTCCACCCTGGCGCAGTAAGCAGACCGGCTAATTCAATTAATAAAGTATTATTACTAATACTTTATAAAGTAAAGTATTTCAATTCAATTCAACAACATGATTTTACTAGCAAATAACATTAAGCAGTAACGTTAGGCTACTTACTATCTTATTCTGCAGGCCGGGCACTTGTATTTTGGCGACTGTTCGCTACAAACATTGCAGATTTGCATTTTGTCAAGTAGCAAGATAAAATCATGAACTAAAACAGGTTTTAATGATCGCCACTTCCACCATGCGTTTAGCTCATGTGTTATTATGTGCCTTTTCTTCTTCTGCTGCCGCCTCCTCTTCTTCGTTTGAGTTTAATGGCGGTTGACATCACCGCCACCTATTGGATTCTTTTGGAATTACCTATAATAAATGACAAAACTTTTCAGAAAACCAGTGACATATAAGATGTTAGGATGGCATTTTAGTCAAATGTGGTGACTTTCTTCAGTTTATGTGGTGTCTGACAAATTTTCAGATTCACAGCAATTTAATGGGAGTGATGAATCAGCAGAGAATGACGAGGTAAAAGATTATGAAAAAAGAAGGGCGCCTTGATTGACTGGTTGATTGGTTGGTTGGTTGGTTGGTTAGTTGGTTGATATTTGTTGACAAAATAAAGATGTATACTGTACAATTGAAGATACAAGGTTTTTCATTGCCTACAGACAATATGATACTTACAGATACTACATCACTCCATCCAGACACATGCATTCTCTGGTTGATATAGATTATACCTTTTGTCACCTGAACACACACACACACACACACATATATATCTCCTGTCAGGTAGGAAACGTCAATGAGAATGCTACTACTGATATAAATTATATACGTAGTTAAAACAAGAGTAGCACGTCCTATCAGGCAGGAACAATCTATCAGAGTGGGACACTATCTAAATAACTATAGTTAAAACACACACGCACGCACACACACACAGGACTCATAAAATTGTCCATAGGAGTGCAATCCCGGACAACAGGGGGATATTACCATAAGGTCTATTATTGACTGTGCCTTTAAATGTGGGACATACTCGATTCTCATGCTGTGGCGCAAATTTATAGATTTGATAGGTACGAATACAATTTATAGAGCATATAACGAGAATACTCGTTTTTCTTTTTTCAGTGGGTCAACAGCGTCATCGTCTTGGTATGACCTGATTGGATAGTGAGAGGGGCCAAACACAGTTCGGTGCTCTTCCCCCTCAGATGCATGCGCTCTCTCCGTCCCCGCTGTCACAAGAAGAAAGGACTTGAGAGCAAGCAAGCGGCCGACCCGCTGGGGACATAGGGAATAATTTGTACACATTTGTGCATTATGAAAATGCTATTTTGGGCAAAGGCGGAAAGTTTTATTTGAATGGAACAATATTCAAAGTCTGCACGTCAAGACAGAACGGCCTCCTCTTTGCGCGCAAGTGCATCTGTGTCTCGTCCTCTTTTCCTAGTAGCAAGTGAGCTAGCTTAGCCTGCTAGCTTGCTAGCTATCTACACATATCAGATCCAGTGTAAGATACAGCAAGCAACTGGAAAAGGGATTCACTTGAGAAGCATCAAAACGGAGCTAGCAACTAGCATTGTTCCACAAACGGAGCCTCCGTCCAGCAGGAGTACAGCTTCTCATGCATGCACAGTCTCGAAAAAGGCACGTGCAAAGCGTCTTCAAAACAAGGAAGTCTGAATGAACTTTGCGTTAGGTTAGCTTCTAGCTTAAGCTAGCCAACTAGCAAGCTTTATTAATTGCATTGTTATCTTCGCTGCCTCGCCATCTGTCCAGTCCCTCTGTCGCACCAGTTTAATACACCGGAAAGCATCGAAGTTAATCGATACCGTTACTTCGCTTCGTAGCTGAAGTAACGTCAGCCAGATAGTTATATCCATTTGTCACAGACTAAGCAAATTAACGCTGGTAACTCAGTACTAGTATAATTTATACTATAAAGTTGATATAAAGTCAAACAAACGGGGCAAACATGATTCCCGATAAAGCACCAGGGGAAGACGTTTTCCACGCAGCCGGGGACTTGAAGAAGGAAGCCCATGTCCCTAACTTTGAGAAATACAAAGAGCTCTATGTGAAGTCCATAGAGAACCCAGATGGTAAGTTGACAGACGAGACAGAGCTTCAAGGAAAACTATGGAAGATGCATCTAGAGAATGTTTGATAGGGCGAATTCGGGCTGCAACAAACTAATCCAAAGAGGACTGAAAAAAACTGTTTGGGAAGATCATATTTCCGTGTTTATGCCTCTGTTTACACGTGTTTAAATATAGCTGGGATCCCTGGTTTAAATAAGGATTCTCTGTATTTGTCTGCTATGAAATTATATCACTTTGGTGGTAAGAGCTCACACATTGTATGGCCTTATAAAGTCAGAGCCCCATTCATTGTCTGTGGGGCAGCCCCAGAATTCACAACACAGTTTGGAGGGTTCAGAGAGGGTTCCCTCTCTAGCTTTAGGAGAGCGTGGTGTGTGTTCACAACTACTGCCTCAACTGTCCTGGGGGGCACAGGTAGAACATAATATTTGAATTCTTGAAATGGGTTCTATTCCCCTTTTGTAAGTGCTCAAACCTGCTTGACAGCGTAGTTTGGTGTGATGTGTACAGATTCATATTACTGCATACAAAAGAGTGCATTTGTTTGGCAGGTACTCGTGTGCTATATAAAGTTACGTTGTCTGTCAGTCGTTCAGTTATGCAAGTGCTTGGGTTCCCTTTTCATTGCCCTGCAAGGCAATGAGCCTTTCCGTGGGCATATCACAGTGAGAGAGAATAGGGAAGGAGAGAGGCTCTCCAACTTTAGCTTTTGTAAAGGGTATCTTGACACTACTGTAATAGAGGCTTTTCACGGAATGTTTAGCATGCTCGTTTGTCCTCCATGTTGGAAGAAACAATGGTTGCTAGAGCTGCAACAATGAATCGATTAATTGATTCATTGTCAACTATTAAATTAGTCACCAACTATTTTTGATAGTCGATTAATCGGTTCAAGTCAATTTTTAAGTAAAACATTTTTTTATAATCTGATTTCAGATTCTTAAATGTGAATATTTTCTGTTTTCTTTAGTCCTCTATGACAGTAAACTGAATATCTTTGGGTTGTGGACAAAACAAGACATTTGAGGACATCATCTTGGGCTTTGGGAAACACTGATCGACATTTTTAATCATTTTCTGATATTTTATAGACCAAACAACTAATCGATTAATCGAGAAGATAAGAGACAGATTAATCGATAATGAAAATAATCGGTAGTTGCAGCCCTAATGGTTGCTATGTGCAAAACAGCGGTTGCTATGTGTGATATATGAGAAATGTTTAAACAAAAATTTAATAATTTGGTGTCTTATCACTGGATGTTGTAAACAAGTCACAGTGGAACAGTAATATCATGCTTTCCCAGTGTTTTACCTACTCTACCACTGCACAGAAATCGGGCATGTCCTTTTGATAGTGATTACCGATGGTTCCAGACAGCCATACTGGTAGAAGGAGAACCACACAAACATTCCATGCAAAGCCTCTATCGTTGACCATTGTGACGGTTCTGTTGATAAAAGACCAACTGTTATTGATGCCGCAGCATCTCAGGAGCCTTCGACTAACCTTACTACGCGCAGACTCTATATCATACTCACGCGGATGTGATTTTGTTGCATTCAATAAATGCTGCATTTCAGTTGCTCGTTTTATCTGTCGAAAGACTCACCGGTGAAACCCGTTTTTATTGTTGGGATCTCAGACGGAACACCTCTATAAACCACCGCATGACCGATTAGTCATCCACACGCTCCACAACTGCACGCACGCAAAGCGCTGGCTCACTCGTTAAAAACGACCCCGTCAACAGTGATTTTCCATGCTAAAAAGAGACACTCAAGTGCAGGCACACTGGCCAGTGAAAGAGCAGATGACTGTACTTTTGAATGGCTGTTAGGGCTGCAGTTAACATTTATTTTCATTTTTCAATTAATCTGTCGATTATTTTCTCGATTAATCGATTAGTTGACTGGGCTATAAAATGTCAGAAAACGGCGAAGAATGTCGTTCAGTGTTTCCCAAAGCCCAAGATGACGTCCTCAAATGTCTTTGTTTTGTCCACAACCCAAAGATATTCAGTTTACTGTCAAAGAGGACTCAAGAAAACAGAAAATGTTCACATTTAAGAAGCTGAAATCAAGAGAATTTGGGCTTTTCTTTCTTAAAAAATGATTGCTGACAACTAATCGATTAATCGTTGCAGCTCTAATGGCATGGTTGCTTTTTTTTCATGTTTGAAAAAAATGTATGTATTTATTCTATTCTATTAGAGGTTCACCAATACAATGTTTTCCCTGACTGACAAAGTACGAGTACTAAATTGTCGGTAACACATTTTCTGTTTCTACTGAGTACCCATATGACTACTTTCCTCTTCATACAGCATTTTTTCCCCATGCTACTTTCTTCTATTATTGTGGGGAAGCCTAGCTTGTTATTCAGTACCAGCTGATTTGGTCTCTTGCCGTCGTGATATTATTGAGCCAAAGTCGAACTCCTTGTGTGTGTCATTATTGGCAATAAAGCTGATTCTGATTCTGATGGAGGGCGTTGTTAGGCCCACATTCATTCTGCAGTCAACACTGCGTAGCTCCATAGAAGGGACAGTAATGTGGTTCCCATAGTACATCTAGACCAAATTCCCTCCATCCGTCTCACTAACACTCTCTTGCTTGATTTTCTTTATTGGCCCATTCTGTACCGCATGCAGCAGTGTTCCCCACAGGTTCTTAGGTAATTTGCGGTGGTTGCTGCAGGCTGGGTTGGATAAGATCAAGTAGGGAAAGAGAGACTGTACATGCAATGATGCAACAGAATATTTTAATATCGTTTAATATGTTTGGGAAATGTATTTGTGGTGGGTCTGTCCGATGGGCTTGGCCACCACAAATAAGCATCGCCAGGAAGCATTAGCACGCGATCCTCTGCTAAATCTGTGTTTTTGTACGTCAGTACATAACTGTCCTGCCTCTCTCTCTATCCTCCATAGCCCTGTGGCGCTCAATGGGTAGAGGACTAGCAGGGTTTGGGTTTTGATTAGCATACTAAAAACGTAGTCACCACTCCTTCAAGTCCCTTTGCAGTGCATAAAAATAACAACGGGTGGCTTGTAGATCCCTAATGTCACCTGCCATCTCGATTTTGTTGCAGCTAAAGTAGATTTTAGAAAGGGGGAAAAACGTGGACAAAATTCCAAGTGCTAGTTTAACGGTAGAATCTGTAATGTCGTCAAACAGCGACCTCTAGGCAAAAGAGCCCCGCTTGGTACAGCACGTTGTTTACATATTTTGTTTTTGGTCTGATGTGTGGGTTGGAGTTTAACTTATTATACCATGAATTTCTCCAGACCTCTCTTGGCAGAGTCTGAGGTGTGGCCAATCGATAGCAACCCCTTCGCTATCCCCACTCAACTCCAACCCACACATCAGACCAAAACAAAAACACGTAAACAATGTGCAATACCAAGCGGGGCTCGTTCGCCTAGAAGTCGCTGTTTGACGGCGTTACAGAGTCTACCTTTTAAGATAGATAGATAGATAGTTACTTTATTAATCCCCTTGGGGAAATTCCCAGCCCCTTCGATCAGATAAAAGTGTCCTCGTGTCTCTTGTCTTCCTGTCCCTCAGAGTTCTGGGCAGACATCGCCAAAGACTTCTTCTGGAAGACCAAGCACGTGGGTCGTTTCCTGGACTACAACTTCGATGTGACCAAGGGAGAGATCTTCGTCAAGTGTATGGAGGGGGCCTCCACCAACATCTGCTACAATCTGCTGGATCGCAACGTTCACGACAGGAAACTAGGGGACAAAGTGGCCTTCTACTGGTTGGTATTAAGGGGCGATGGTGGGAGTCCGTTTTATGTGTTGGAGATGGTGACGTGACTGTGTGTGTGTGTTGGGTTTGTGTGTGGGAGAGAGTGAGAGATGCGTGTGTGTTGGGTTTGTGTGTGGGAGAGGGTGAGAGAGATTTGTGTGTGGGAGAGAGTGAGAGAGATGTGTGTGTGTGTGTGTGTGTGTAACCATGGGAGAGAGTGATATGTGTCGACCACAAACATAGGGGACAAGATCTCCTACTGGTTTGGATGCGTGTGTATTTGTGGAGAAATCTTCCACCAAAATCTGTTACAATGTAATCTACTGGATCACAACATCCATGACTAGGGTTGGGTATCGAGAACCGAGTGGTACCGGTTCTAACATGGTCCATACTACCCGGACCGAATCATCCGTAACGTCATGTACTTATACTGTAAACGGTGTGTTGCAGCCAGGATCCATGTACTTATACTGTAAACCGTGTGTTGCAGCCAGGATCCATGTACTTATACTGTAAGCAGTGTGTTGCAGCCATATGTTTCATCTGAGATGCTGGTTTTCAGAGGCAGAGTCAGAGGGAACAGAGCGAGAGTTAACGGATGTAACAACGGTTGGGTAAACGATACCCAACCCCCTCCATGACAGAACACTAGGGGACTAAGTAGCCTGGTTGGTTATGTGTGTTTGCCGAGTGGGAGCAGTCACCAAAATCTGTTAATAATCTCCTGGATTAGATCATCCATGATACTAAGCAAGGGTACTACTAAGTGGCTCTCTGCTGCTCTGTGTGCGTGCGCGTGCGTGCGTGCGCGTGCGCGTGCGTGTGTGTGTGTGTGCGCGTGTGGACTGGAATATCCACTACCTTCTAGGGGTGGAATGGTTCGGGTCATATCACGGTTTTGGGGTCACGGTTTTAGCTTCGGCACAGTTCAGTGGAGGGAAAAGTACCATTGCTAATTCCAATAGTGTTTGGTTAAAAAATTTAATAACATACATACATACAATAAGTAACACATACTAATATATTATATACATATTATTATCAATTATTTGTTAATTGTAGGTGGCTCTCTTTTTTTTATTATTATTGTTATTATTATTTCTTTTATCTCACTCCGGTGTAGTAGTCAGTTACAGTCGAGTAACTTTCCTTTGGAGGTGCAGCCCTCTGTGTAGACCTAGAAGTGGACATGTTGGATAATTCTTTGACATTTCTGCCGCGTGTCTGCTCAAGAATTGGAATTGCCTTAATGCTGAAGTGACAACGAGAGGAAATATTATCGTCTTGGCTCAACGTTATGCACTGAAATAACAAACCATCCACGACTGCATGGGGCTGCATATAGCGTTAGTTTGTTAGAAACAACAACCTTAAGGCTTTGGTTATGGATTTTGCCCTGTATGGAGAGGTTGTTCAGCGCAAGTACTTTGGAGTTACTCTTGCAGTGATAGGGTGTAGTTACCCTACATGTAATTAAACTAGTAGTTTAACTACATTTTGCAGTAGCTAGTAGTTTAACAAAATTCATATTGACATAGTGATTTTAGTAGTTAATAACCTTTTTTGACATTTTGAGGTGGAGTTAAGTACTGAAACTACAATTTTGGCTGCAGGCTATTAGAAAAGAAAGGATTTATTTATTTATTACATTTTATTTACCACTGCCTCTCCTCTCTTGAGCAAAACCCCTTTGACAAACCCCTCCCCTCTCCCTGTAGTATATATTATGCTACTAAGCTGACAGGTGATCATTATGGTAAAGTTGAGAAATGGTCTAAAAAGGTGCTAGTTCAAGATGCACAAGTTTTAAGTTAGCATCATAAAAATGCAGTTTTACAAGTTAAAATGTTTGCACTTTTTTTTGTTATTGTTTAAGTGAGAAGTAGCCTACAATACGCACTTAGGTTTAAATTTTTTTTGCAATCATGTCTCTTCATTTTGTGTTAGCCTATCTAATTTTGCATCGCATTGCAGATGTTATTAGAAATTGGTTTGAACTACTTTTTCCAAGTAACTTTAGTTAATCAAACTGTATTTCTCTTGAGGGTAGCTTTGCTGTAGTAACTGTGCTCTTGCCTCCCTCCCTGAATCTCTCCTTGCACCGTTTAACGGACCGGAGCCATAACGTTAAATATACTGACGCCCCCCCGCGCTGTGCGTGATCCTCGCCTACAGTCGCTGCTTTATCATTATCAAAGACAAAACTACATTAGTAATGTTACTGCGCCCCCAAACAGCAGACTCATGCTGGCTAATATTGTAAATGTAATAACATGTGTTTTAGCTTGTCTCCCACGCAAACTGACTGACGGCTGCACTCCCAACTCGCCCCGAGACAAACTTTTTTTTTTTATCTGAATGCAGCAGGTTCGAGTTACTAACGTTAACTGAACTCATTAGTATTCCCTACTCTCGGTGTCGTGTGCCGGTAAATGGAAACGGGTCGATGTCGCCTCTACACGAGTCACGGCGGTTGTTCTACAAACAAAAGCACTCCGGACGACGATTGTGTTAGGACGCGGCAGGGAGTCGCACGGTAGCAAAGTGTACCGGACGGCGTCGCGGTGGGCAAACCTCACGGTCTCATCCCTGCTACCTGCTGGTCAGTTATTAGAGTGGGCCGGTGTTGGGTGTGTGTTCTGGGTTTGTGCCTGTTTCCTAATGCAGGGTGTGTGTGTGTGAGAGAGAGAGAGGGTGAGAGAGTATTGTGCATGTTGGGCTTGTGCCTGCATTTCCTAATCGGAGAGAGAGAGATGGGTTTATGCCTGTATTTCCTAATTTGTTGGAGAAATTGTTGTGTGTGTTTGTGTGTAAAGGGGAACACTAAAGCTGCCAATTTCCTCACTCTCTCTCTTTGGATCATTGGTGTGATGAGAGAGAGAGAGAGAGATATGTCCAAAAAGAGGTCGGCGAGGCTGTTAAAGCTGTTACTCTGGCTGGCCCTTAGGTGTGATTCACACAGAGAGAGATGTGTGCAGGGTTCATGTTTGCATTTCCTTGTTGCAGAGAAGGTTTGTGTGTGTCTGTGTGTGCGTGCTTAAAGGTCCATACACTATTCTGGTTGGCTCATAAGTGTGATTCCATGTGTGTGTGTGTGTGTGTGTGTGAGAGAGAGAGAGTATTGTGTGTGTAGGGTTTGTGTTGGTGTTTCCTAATGTGCTGGAGAAAGTGTGTGTGTGTGTGTGTGTGTTTTTAAAGGGGGTCGTTGATGTCTAAACTCCACTCTGGTTGGCCTCAGTGTGGTTCTATTCTTGAGAGGGAGCCCCTCTGGTACAATGGGGTGGAATGCCAACACCACTGAACACACAGGAGTCCCCAGTGAATGGGTCTCTGTCATTCTCTCTCTTCTTCTCACACACACAGACTCTTTCTCCTTGTTCATGCATTTTCTCTCTCTCCCTCTCCCTCCCCCTCTCCGAGTCTCTCTCTTCTCTCCCTCTCTCTCTCTCTCTCTCTCTCTCTCTCTCACACTGTCTCTTATTCGCTCTCTCTCTGTCTCTCACTCCCTCTCTCCGTCACTCACTCCCTCTCTCTGTCTCTCTCTCTCTCTGCTGTCTTTCTCGCTCACTGTTACTCTCTTTCCCTTTTTTCCCCTCCCTCGCTTTGCTGCAGATCGTCATGTTTTGCCGTCATACCTCGGCCGGCCAGAGGAGGATGACGGGAGAGTCGCCAGGATCATTCTGGATGAAATTCTCCATCTCTAGTTGAGGTTATGGTGGGGCGTGAAGTCTCCACTGAGGTTAATGTTCCGGTTAAGATGAGAGTTAGGTTATATTAGTTAGGTATAAACAACCACCTGTAATGGTGTGAAAACAAGGAGTCCCGATGTTCGTACTTTCATCCATAATGACCCTGGTGACTCTCCCCAAGACCAGACACACACATTTGCTCTTCTTTCTGCTCTTCTATTTTTCTCTTTCTCTCTCTCTCTCACCCTGCACTTTACCTCTTTTGCGTCTCTTTCTGAAATGCACTTGCTCGCTCACTCACTCACTCACTTTCTCTCTCTCCATCACCCTCCCTCTCTCTCTCTCTGTATGTTCTCTCTATCTCTCTATTTCTCTCAGTGCAGTTCAGTTCTCGTTTATGTCTCTCTCTCTCTCTCACCCTGCACTCTACCTCTTTTGCATCTCTTTCTGAAATGCACTTGCTCGCTCACTCACTCACTCACTCACTCACTCTCTCTCACTCTCCATCACCCTCCCTCTCTCTCTCTCTCTCTCTGTATGTTGTGTGGTTAGCCTCAGGTTAGGGATGTCTCTTATTATGAACGGTGGTACGACAGGGAAGGAGGCCAGCACAGACGAGACAGGCTTTTAATCCAGGCCAGGTTATTCAGGGATGGGGTTGCGTTGAATGAGGGAGTG
>OMKL01144095.1:0-12469 GCA_900302295.1 Parasudis fraserbrunneri | reverse complement strand
AGGGAAAGACAGAGTCCCAGAGAGAGAGAGAAAGAGAGAGAGAATGGCAGAGACAGAGAAGCACAGAGAGAGAGAAAGAGAGAGAGAATGGCAGAGACAGAGAAGCACAGAGAGAGAGAAAGAGAGAGAGAATGGCAGAGACAGAGAAGCACAGAGAGAGAGAAAGAGAGGAGAGAGGCAGAGAGACACAGAGAGAGAGAGAGAGAGAGAGAGCAACATGAACTGGGACTCAAACTCAGGCAGCCAAACAAAAAGTGACACACGCAACATCCCCACCCCTCCCTGGGATGTTCAGTTCCCTGAAGCGAGCTGAAGTGTCAACATACCCTGTCACCATAGCAACAACTCCTTCAGCTCAAACCTGCAAAAAGGCAGGTTTATTCACCGCATTAGATTGGATCCTCGCCTGGATCCAGATCCCTGAATCTCCAATCGCTAGTCCCGCCTACTTTTTAAAATGATTTTGCGATTATCAGGTGAATCTGATCCAAACCCCATCCACGAACTAATTTCTGCTCCCATTCCTTAGATAAGTACCATCAATGCTATCATAATTAGACAAGCGTTGAAGGTGACATGTAATAAAAAAAATCAGCCAAGATCCTTACAACTTCTTACAACTTTTTAATTAAAAGATTGGGATTTAGCAGTGCAGGCATTACTCAGGCTACACAGGAAACTCTCTGGATCCATTGCTCTGCATATCGGTATCCAACGCACCACTCTGACACAGTGTTACGCCTTTTCTCTTTCTCGCCGGTGACACGTTTTTATACAGGCTACGGCTGGTGACACTTTTTTATAAGGTTACGGCTGGTGATACGTTTTTATACAGGCTACGGCTGGTGACACGTTTTTATACAGGCTACGGCTGGTGACACGTTTTTATACAGGCTACGGCTGGTGATACGTTTTTATACAGGCTACGGCTGGTGACACGTTTTTATACAGGCTACGGCTGGTGATACGTTTTTATACAGGCTACGGCTGGTGACACGTTTTTATACAGGCTACGGCTGGTGACACGTTTTTATACAGGCTACGGCTGGTGACACCCGGAATAATTTCAGGCGAGGTCAAATCCTAACCTGGATTTAGGAAATAACGGATTACCGTAAAGGAAAAGATTACCTTTGTTCCTCAAATCAATCCTTCCATTATTAATCAAACGGTTCCTTTCGCGGCCTCTAATGCCTCCATCAGCTCAGTCACATGACTGTTAATCGTGGTTTCAACCATCTACTCAACATTCCACTTATGCCAGAACGGGTCAGTTATCCTGCTGGATGACTGAATCCACACTTGTCTAAATCAACCCTACATCTGCACTCAAAGGAACGGAGTCGGCCAGATGCATGTCAGCAAGCTGAACCGATACTGCGAACGTCATCCATATCCAGGAACAGTTCAGCGAAGTAAAAGCAGGGCCCAGAATAACCCACGCCCCTCCCTGTTAATAATACAAATAATACAATTTAGGGATGTCTCGAGCCGATCTGAAAGATCAGTATCGGAGCCGATCACATATTTCGATTAATCGGTATTGATCCGTATCGACTATATTAAAGCCCGATCAAAAACCGATCCTTTTTTGTAAATAAAATAAAATAAACGAAAACCATTAAGGGCTTCAATCTAGAGCTGTTCAGTTGTAAAGCATATTTTACCTACACTGGATTGGTTTTAATCCAAGTTTAATGTACTTGAAGTGTGCATGCAGCTGTATTGTCTAGGAAAATACAAATATTCCAATATTAAATAACTCGGATCGGGGGCAAAAAAATGTATTGTGATTCGGGACATCCCTAATAATAATAATAATCATCATCATAAGATATACATACATATACATATACATATATACATAAACACATATATATATATATATAAATAAACAGACTTACTGAGTTTATTGGAGTTGAGTGTCAGACTCTTCATCAGTAGGAAGTTTCCTATAGAGGGAGATAGGGCTTCTATCTTGTTGCCAGACAGATCAACCGTCCTCAGGTTCCCCGTCAGCTTCTGGAGCTCCTCTGGGAACTGGAACACACACACCAGTCAACTAGTCTGATTACAGGAACACACAGACACCAGTCAACCAGTCTGATTACAGGAACACACACACACCAGTCAACCAGTCTGATTACAGGAACACACAGACACCAGTCAACCAGTCTGATTACAGGAACACACAGACAACACCAGTCAACCAGTCTGATTACAGGAACACAGACAACACCAGTCAACCAGTCTGATTACAGGAACACACAGACAAAACCAGTCAACAAGTCTTTTTAAAGGAACACACAGACAACTTTATTACAAAGCCTAATGATAGCACGTGATAAAGAAATGACGAAATAATAACAATGCAAAGTACATAACAGCGCCCCCCAACCCCCATATCATTTTTAAAGATGTTTAAAATGAATAACGATCTCTTCCAAAGGGCTGGGAATCTCACAGTGAGTGGTTGCCATGGTAACTAAGGACCCTACGGCAGAAACTACCAGATGGCTGAAGTGAAAAATTTAACTTGCGTTTCTTAAACGTCACTTGCGGTGGAGAATTAGTTCATGCAAAAGCTCGAAATAGTTTTTCTGTACATCTGTTAACGAGAACAATTATTTTAAGAATTAGTTATTCCTGCATTTCTTATCTTGCACTAATGTCAGGCTATATCTGTTGAAAGTGCCAAACCACGTAGATCCTGCTGTACACAAGGCCATGAAAGAAATAATACTCTAGTCTGAGAATGTTCTGCAACACACAACCTGTGTGTGTGTTTGTGTAGTATAACCGAATTACTCACAGAATCGTTCAACTGTATATAGCTTATCTCTGAAGTTTGTTGTGTTTTTTTAAGAAATTGGTATCCATGTTGTTATCGGACTCTGGGGAAGACGGTAAGTGCATTTCCAATAATGTTTGGCGTGTTCCTTTAAGGAATTTCCACATCTATTTTTACTCCTATAAACCGTATCAATAATGAATGTACTTTGAGAACATTGCTGTCATCTGCTGTGTGAACATTCATTTTATTGTTCCGGTGCCTGAATAAACCTTTACATTTCTGTACTCTTGACCTTTGTGGAAAATCCTTTCTTTACTCAAAGTAACAGGAGGAATTCCACCACATGACGCATGTGTAGACTTCATAAGTCTAAGTAGAAAAAGGGCATTTTTCTATCACAAAATTGTCCTTTTTGACGAATATAACTGCTGACTTAACATTCTATGTTGTAAGTAATTTACCAGTGACTTCAAATATGAAAGAAAAGCAACATGTATGACAGATTCTTAAATACGAATGACTCCCCATTCAAAGAGATGGGGGGTCTAGTTTTGTTAGTCCCCATTATCAAGATGGCAGCAGGGTGAACTCTTTAGACAGACTTTGCAGCATCCCATTTAATGGGAATTCAGCAGAATTACAACCCTCTGCATGCACAGTGCATTCTCTCAGCACATGTATAGAACACTCTAATACAATATATAAGACAATGTAAAGAGTCAACTGATTTAATTTAAGTTCAACTGATAACTAAATTGTTGATTTTTTACAAATTTTCTTTTAGAGGCGTTTGCAATTATATCCGCTTATGATGTGGTAAAAGGTTTATGTTTCTATCTGCGTATGACATGGTAAATACAGCCTGTGCAAATAACCCTAACATTTCCATTTTATTCCCGTAAATTCCCATTAATTCCCATGGAAAGTTTCCACCGTTGAATATTCCCAAAATTTTGCAACCCTATACATCACTCTACCTGTGTTTAGGTTATGGAAAAGCACGTCACATAATCCAAACCTCCTACCTCAAGCAGCCCCTTCCCAGTGAGCTGAAAGACCCCGGTCTTCTGAGAGGTCTCCAGGTGAGACTTCAACGCACTGTTCCCCATTTGGACTCCTGGAGAGGCTGCACAATGAAGCCGTTTAGCCTCTCTGACTTGATTCACTAGTCTCTGCACACACTCAGGCAGACAGAATCCCCACGACGAGCTCCAAAAGATGTGAATCAAATGGTACTAATGTGAATCTAATGGTACTGATGTGAGTCTAACTGGTACTGATGTGAGTCTAATGGTACTGATGTGAGTCTAATGCTGAACTGCACTATACACATCCATCCAAACAGGTCCCCAGAGTTGGTTGGTTTGTGGCACAGGATCGAATTTCCCCACGGGATAATAAAGTATTTCAATAAAAAAAAAAAAAGGATCAACTTTTAAAGTATGTTCTGGTGTTCAAGATGTAATGCTTCTTTCCCTCTTCAATCGATTAAAACGGGATCTGATTATATTTAACTTAAGTGGTGATGCTCCTGCAAAGAGAGAGAGAGAGAGAGAGAGGATAAGACAATTCTGGGTCTGGCTGAGGGCGTTGTCAAATCAGCACCAAGCAAGCAACAGGGTGTCAAGTGAAAATACTAGCTAGCAGGCTAAGCTTAGCAAGCTGTCAGTGACAAGATAATGAAAACGTTCAGATGTTAATCAAGTCAAATATTAAAGACATCTGTTGGCTCTCTCTAATAGGAAACAAACAAAGTGTAACACAGCAGCATTAGAGTGTGATTTCTGCCAGTTATATAACAATACTTAAAACTAATATTGGCTATATGTTACTGTTAGCTATCCAGCTGGCTGGCTATAGCTTTTAGCTAACAGCAGTACATTTGTTTACTTACGTCAAACCATGGCATGAAACCGGCGGTCTTCGTCCGAATGTTTTTAAAAGATCCCTTACGAAGTATAATGGGGTAAGTGTTGAACTATACACAAATGTCAAACCTTCTCACTGACTGGATGTCCTGCTTCTTCACAGAGGTAGCTTGCTAAGCTATTAGTAGCACAATTTCTATGTGGTGCGCATGCGCGTATTGGGGAACTCGCTTTTATTT
Source organism: Parasudis fraserbrunneri (assembly GCA_900302295.1). NCBI lineage: Eukaryota > Metazoa > Chordata > Actinopteri > Aulopiformes > Chlorophthalmidae > Parasudis > Parasudis fraserbrunneri. The sequence goes on along the minus strand of OMKL01144095.1, from coordinate 7,568 downwards.
TGAACTCCACTGGGGGGCAGACATGCAAAAATGCTGTCCCATCTTTACACAGGAAGTAGACTGTGTTGTGCACCATAGAAGAAGAAAACGAAATAAAATAAAAAGGTAGGCGGGCTGAGCTGGAACAATCTTTGAAATAAGAATTAGATAACTACCCGGTAGGGAACGAGTATTCTGCTTTCATTGCCACTACCGAACTTAGTGTGTTTCATAACTTACAATAATCTGTAATAAGACTTTTATTAACTATTAGATTTGTGTTTTTATAGTTAAATGTGCCACATTGTGGGCTAACCTCCAACGTTACTTGATATAAAATCATAACATTCTGTTGGTGTCTTGGGTCACGCCAGGCACATTTTCAAATATTACTACTGTTACCTGGTTCAACTGAGTGTCTTTCTCTCCCTGGCTCGTTTTCTCTCAGGTCTGCCTTCTGGTCAAGATGAATCCAGGGAACCTTGCTCCGTATTCAGTGACCCCTGTCGGTCACCTGCTGGCAAGATGCGTTGCCAAAGGAGTTCTCTCACAGGTGAGCTGAAAGCACCGACCTTAGAATGGGATGCTACGCATAGAGGGGCTCTATGCCCAGAGAAAGTGGTGGGTTGGTAGTACTGTTTATCGGGGAAATTGAGATTTTACGAGTATTATTTATACCTGGCTAAGTGTAAAAATGTCCTCACTAGCCAGTCTGATGGAGATGGTGGCGAAATAAAGCTCCATTCCTACAGTTTATACCCTCCTGATGTGTACTATTTGGGACTTCCTGGAATTGCAAATGACAGACCAAGGAGCCCACACCTTAACATAAACATAGTAGTTAACCGATGTTTGGCAGACTGTGATGTCCAAAACCTGAACTCTGTACTCGAAACATGTACTCCGAGTATGTTACTGATTTATATCTCTCTCTCTCGTCTCTTTATTCCACAGGAAGAACTCGATGGTATCCCCAGAGACAGCCAGGTCTTCCCTCGTCTCCAAGAAGCTCAACGGCACATCACAACACAGAGGAAGCTCGATGAGGTAAGTGCTGCGTCTGATTGAGTTTAATCGACAATCAAAACGCATATAACGCTGCACAGCACTGCCATTACATCCATTAAAATAACTGAGGTGGCGGCAAGGCAGGATTTTCTTTTTTAAAGGATTTATTTTAGGAGTTAAGAGCACTCTCTATTGTCATATTATCAGAAATCACCGGTGCAATTCAGCTCTCCCTGCTTATCCCTCCGACACAAATGTAGTTGCACACGTCTCACTGAAGAAGTCAGGGCAGGGTCAGCCATTTGCGGTGTCCTTGGAGCACGTGGGCGTTCGGTGTCTTGCTCAAAGACGATCGGGACCGGCAACCCTGCAGTTACGAGGCAACTTTCCTGTCCAAACTGCCAACCTGTTGTTAGCTGACTGAAGTTCCTTCAAAGCATCGTTAGCTACATGCAAGAATGTCCACACATCAGTCTTCACGTAGGCCCGGTGTCTGACTACATTAATACACTTGTTTCTCTTAACAGTCTGTGTGCGTCAACTGTGAATTGGACGTTTAGTTGAAATAAATAACCTGGCTACTGTGTGTATATTTCTCTTTATTTCAGTTAAAACTAGAGATTGAGCTGTTGAAGTTGGAGAAGGAAAGTGCTGATGTCACCCATGAGTTCTACCTCAGTAAGTGTGGGTCGTTCGGTCACAGGGGACCTTCTTATCGTACAGGCCTTCGCTACTACAGAGCTCACTCAGGAGTATCACAGAAACACCATAACATATATACCTTATTCCATCATTCAGGTTGAACGTTTCGAACAAATATTATAACGAATAATTACTGAAAAGTGAGATTATTTATCGTTCCCATTTGTATTCTACTTTACTCTTTCCTCCCCTGTTGAATCGGTTTTATTCTATTCTGTCCAAATCTATCCAATCCTGTTCTTTTGGTGCTATGCCGCTTTATAATTTTCTGTCCAAACCCGGAATCTATTGTATTCTATTATGTCCAAATCTATCCAATCCTATTCTTTCGGTGCTATGCCGCTTTATAATTTTCTGTCCAAACCTGGAATCTATTTTATTCTATTCTGTCTATCCAATTGTGGTCTCTCCGTGTTATCCGTCTTCATTATTTTCTGTTTGAACTCTTCTCTCCTCTTGTCTCCTCTTCTGCCCAGGCCAGAGGTTTGCGTCTCTGCAGCAGTTCAACAGTCACCTCCAGGGCGTCCTGAGAGAGCAGGCCGGCCTCCGCCAGCGACTGATGAAACCCCTCTGTCAGACCAGCCTGCCCGTAGAGGCGGACCTGCACAGGTGAGAGGTGGCCCCAGAACGTATCGCAGGTCATCGATCCACACACATGAGATGATTTCACTTTGTCCTGGTCCAACGCGCTCTTAACGCATCTGTTATTATCTGTTAGACCTCATCTCTCCTGCATAGTCTATGGCCAAATCTCCATGTTAAATAGGACTGTGTATTGGGAAGAATGTCAATATGATACATATCACGATACAGGGACACGATTCAATATATTGCAATACTATAAACACTGCGATATATTGCGATTTCATATTGGAAAGATTTGTAAAGAAATCTCAGAGTAAATAGAAAACGCCTCAAAAAAGTTGACTTTCTTTATTTTTTCGTGCAATCTGAATAGTGATTAGCATTTGTATTCATCAACAGGAAATAAAAGCACTTTGAGTAAAAAAAATTAGAAAATAATCGAAGCAAACAGACAGTAAATGTATCTCATCTGCTACAAGGTTGACATATTAATAATAATATATATGGTCTCTCTTTTAAGGCCTGGAAGAAGTACTGTGAAAAATATCACGATACTGGAAATCACATATCGATATAATATTGCGGGGGGGTGGGTCGCGATATCACGCCGATCGATATTTTCCCACACCCCTAATATTAAATAGGCATGAGCAGGAAATGGAAAGGAAACTAGAAGAGTCATAGGTCGTTACTGTAACTTCTGCCCAATGCGCTGATGTATGAATGCGTCATGTGTCTCATAGATACGTGGTCGACGTCATTAAGATGGTGGTGGTCTTCATAGAGAACCTGGAGGTCAACATCAACACTGTCCGCACCATCCCGACGGTCGACGACTCCATGGCCAAACTGGTGAGCGGCGCCGCGCGTTTGAATTGATATTCACGCTGCTGTTACACGTATGACATCGTAATGATGTATTAATGATTCAGACGGAGAAACGTATGAGTCTGTTTTTAAGATGCCGTGTTTTCAGACCTGATTATAATGTATTCATGGCTGAAGACTGTTGAGGTTCAGTATCACATTCACACTCAACGGGATCTGTGTAGACGTTACGACCGTTTCTCTTTCTCTTCCCCTCTCTCTCTCTTTAATCCCTCTCCTAATCTACCTCTCGCTCTCCTCGCCGCTCTGTCTCTCCGCTCCCTCCAGAACAACGGTCTGGCCCAGCTCTTGGCCCAGGTGGGGGAGGTGGAGAACCTGTCTCAGCTGGTTCTCCAGTGGCGGGGCCACCACAGCAGCCTAACCGACAGCGCGGCCTGAGAGGAGGAGGAGGAGGAGGAGGAGGAGGAGGAGGCGGCAACGCGAGGCGGAGCTTGTGCGTCGCGGATGCTGTCACGGTATAAACTTATCAACACCTGATGTCAATTCATTTACACCAAGTTACTGCCGCATCACCGACGGCTCGGCCCGTGAGAACGCAGCAGAACCACCCTCAGCTCCTTCACAGTGGGTGTTGTCGAGGACCATCGATTGTCGAGATTTTGTCGGAGGTTGATTTTAATTGACGAATCTATAAAATTGTGTTTCGATGTTTGTTGCCTCTGTTGTCACACATAACTGTGTGAATACCACTGTGGTGTCAGCAATGTGCTCATCATTGCCTAGTAATGACTAATAACTCTTTCGTCATACAAAAACAACAACAACTAATTGACGAAGAGGGGGCAGCCTTATTATTTAGATGTACTCAAGCTCCGCCCTCTTCCCTTGATCCTCCAATCGCAACCGTTGCTTTCCTCGGTCAAGCTAAGAGAGGGTGGAGCTTAGAATTGGTCAGTTGTAAGATGACTGTTTGCATTTCACAATTTCTGTAGAAATTGGTGGCAGTTGTCTTGCTTCGGTGGCCAACAAGAGTCGAATCATAACATAGCGGAACGCGAGCTGCAACCCCTCCCCCACCCAAAGAAATATCGACATCATTCTGCCCAGGTTGAGAAATTAACACCACCCACGAGCCAAATACTGGTACATTTCGACTGTGGCTGGTAGGTTTCTCTACTGTACCAGACACCTTGGCAGGTGGGTGGCAGATGGGTGGTAACATAGTGAAAGTGACCAGTGAATTCTGGAATCAACCTGCAGTGGCTGAGTGGATGAAAAAAGTTAATCGTTCCTCATCCCACCCCTTAAGGACGTTTCCGCGGCTATGCTGATACCAGTGAAATCTCACACAGGAACCAACTGCAGAATACACTGTAGTTGGACTGTAGAGTTTGTTTATTTCTTTTGGATAATGTTTAGTTGGTAATATTCAGTATGAGATTTCAAACCATAGATTTGTATAGTTTGAGACAAAGACCATGGTTCTATGAGGTCACTTCCCGTTCCTGAGGCCTTGACGCTTCTCCAGTGTCACATGATGAAGTGCTTTGCTGTTGATTGGCGGATGACGAAGCCTCTGGCACACAGCTGTTCTTTGTTATGTTCTGTAGCAAAGAGGGAATGTGTTATTTGTTATGTACAGATCTAACCGAGTACTTATGTTTCACATTAGTATTATTATTTTTTATTGTTGTTTTAATATGAAGTTCAGTCATGTTTTTTAAATAAATAAATTTTGTGGCAAATAATTTTGTTACTGAAACAATCTTGTAAATATGAATACCTGCTACTTGTGGCCTTGTTTGTGTTTTATTAATGTTGTAATAAAGATTCATATTGTTGCTGCTGTGTGAAAGCCTTACCGATATCAGTGTTTTTATTTTATTTTTTTACTTGAAGGATTACACCGTCCTTTATGGGGTCAATAAGGTTAGATTTCTACATGCATAATAAACAGATTTTCTGACCATATGTTTCACGCATATCGCTGTCTTTGCAGCTTCTCAACCTGGGGGTCTGAACCCCCCAGGGGGCCGTAAGTACAGCCTGACCGACACTGGGTCGCAATACCAATATTTAGGATTAAACATTTTTCAATATTAATATATTGTGTGATAATTGTACACATTTTTAGCAAGGATCCCTCAAATTTGCTATCTTTGTTGCTATCAAAAGAATTGCTATACAAAGATATGTACTGGAGGCAGTATGTTTTACAGTTGAACAAACTTACTGTCAAAAATGACTTATTGTATTCAATGCAGTGGAGACATAACATTTCAACAGTAAACTTAATTGGAAATTAAATTATATTTATAAATAACACTGTTTCTAGATGACCTCAAACACTTTATTCTACATTATGTACTTAAATGTTAAACATGTACGCTGATACCAATATATCTATCATAAGCCAAAACTGGCCGATTATATCCATCGGGCTTTAGTTATAAGATTTTCTTTTCATATTATTATTTTGGATGGGGGTGTGGCCAGCCCACGCTAATGCTTGGTTAGGCCGCACAATGTGTTTTCACAGGTGACTGCTCTGCTAAGGAAGTGCCACACATTTATACGGTCAAAGAAATCCTGGCAGGGGCTTTCATTCCTCAAGAACCGTTTTCTTTTTTTAGAGATATCATACAAGATTGCCGTGTGACAACACTAGTGATACGTGAACCTGGTTGTTATGTGTGTTTCAACAGTGAAGCGACACAGTGAAGCCATCAAAAGGCAGACGGTACCTGGGCATCGGTGCCATCGGAGGTGGGTACCTGGGCTGTATATGGAGAGGGAGTCAGCTCCTCTACAGAGGAGAGAGGAGACACACTGTGTTACGGTGTGGGGGTATCGGACCCAACAGCGGGCCGAACAGACAGTAGAGGCAGTGGTAGGGTCCAAGGGTGATTTAATCCAAGGAACAGGCAGGTTACAAATAACAGGAACAAAAAGGGAAGAAACAATAAATGCTGACTAGCGAAAATAAAAAGGAAAAAACTAAACTACAAACACAAGGAGAACGGCAGGAACACAAGGAACAGACTTACTAGAAAAACTGGAAACTGACAAGAGGACAACCAACAAGAACACATCTGACAGAGACACAGACAGATACATGAGACAATGAACCAACAAACCGAACAGGACAAGGGGAGCTCAAATACACAGGGACAAATGACAGAACGAGAAACACCTGGGAGGGGAAACAGACAAAGAACTACAGAAACTAGACAGGGATACCAGAACATAGAACTACAATAACAAGACAGAACACAATACATGGAACAGACCCAAGACAAAGGAACTAAACAAGAAACACTAAACAGAACAAAGAAACACCTAGACTAAGAGAGAGAGCAAGGAGAGAGAGAGAGCAGGGGCAAAACAGATGAGGGGAAACATAGTCCAAGGCACCGACTGACCTCTGTATCGCTCGGCGAGCATCTGTGATAAGGGTGGGGCGCTGTAGCCCAGGTATCTCCTCTGTAGCCAGACCCTCTCCCGCAGCTGCTCCAGAAGCAGCAGTTCGTCCGTGATGATGCGCTTGGTGCACAGGTGCTGCACCTGCAAACGTGGGCGGTGGTCAGTTAAAGGAACAATCCCAACATTTTAGGAGATACACTTATTATTCACCGTCGTTCCCCGGAGTCGGACGAGGAGATCGATATCGGTTTTATCTCCGGCGCGTCGGTTTTGGAGTTTTTGGAAGTTGTCGTTTCTTCACTTTTGAGGGGGGGGGCTAGGCTAGCTGCTCCCTACTGCTTCCGGTACTTGTGCTAAGCTAGGCTAGCATGCACCTGGGCCTCTCTCTGGGGCCACTGGACACACAGAGATGGAAACTGATATCAATCTTCTTGTCTGACTCTGGGGAAGATGGCAAATAAGTGTATTTCACAGGATGTTCCAAGAGTGTTCCTTTAACTTTCAATTCAAAATGTGAACTATGAAACTGAAATTCACATGCTAATCATCTAGTATTTATTATCTTTAGTTTCTTTTTAGATTTGACCCATGTTCCTTTTATGTCAATGGATTTGACACCCTCACTTAATAAAATTGATAGTTAGATCACCCAAACGTCAGTCTAAAGCAGGGGTGTCCAAACTTTTTTTTAAAGAGGGCCGGATTTGATCATTTGAAGATTCCCGGGGGCCAATGGTCCCTTCTGACATTATTTTAATAATAAAAGTTATATACAAATGTTCTGTTCTATAACAATTTTATTTGAATTGTCACTTTTTTTTTTATTGCAATGTAACCTAAGCAACTCAGGCATGAACAATTCTGCCTTTCTTTCACATTGGGAGTCAGATAACAAAACAAACTGTATGGAATACCTTAGACTTCCATGAAGTTGATAAAAATCTTAACCTCATATTCATTTAAATTAAAACACAACTTATTATGATTAATGTAAAGTCTGTTCACATTTAAATGTAAAACATATGACTCTTGAAAGTATTTTA
>OMKL01144058.1:0-10259 GCA_900302295.1 Parasudis fraserbrunneri | reverse complement strand
TTTTAGCAGGTGCTAGAGTTGTAGCTAAACACTTGGATCAAAATGAGGAGAACACCACACACTGCTTCCAGTGCTCCCAAAGGTTTCTTCTTAAGGTACATAACGTTTCAACTATATGTTTTCATTTGGTTAAAAATTTGTGTTAACAGCCACCATGGGTTCAGATGTTAAAATGATTTGTAGAAGCTGCGTTGTAGAGGGGCTGTGCTTGGATTGAACCAATGGCATTGTTTTATAAAGTCACAACAACCCTAATTCATAGGTTTAACAAACGGAACATAAAAAAAAGGAGGGGACTGTGAGGCCCAGTTCAGGAAAACTGCTTTTGGACGTAATGTGTTGTCTATTAAGGGCAGCCAGAACTGGAACAATCTCCCAGTCCCCATAAGGGAAAGCCCCACCCTCTCTACTTTTAAAAGTCGCCTCAAAGCACACCTAAAAATGTCACAAACGTGTAATCACAGATAAAACATCTTGACTGTGTATCCTACAATGGGATGACCGTTGAGTGTGGTATCTTATGCGATGACATGTTACCTATTTGTCCTGTAGTGCGATGACTGAATCATAACCTTTTTATAGCTTATATGAATGTATACTTATATGCATATATGTACTGTTTGTATTGGTACTGTTTGATGTTGGGGACAACGGATGAAAACTAGCTCCTAGCTAACTCCGGCATATTTACACTATGTACAGATGAATTTCATGTTCCTGTGTGTTCATCAATATGCAATGTCCTGTCAAAATAAACAAATAAAGTAAAGTAAAGCAGACACTCTACTATAATAGAGCGGCGCAGTAACCATTTTAGTTTTCCACATGCAGTAATGCATAAGGATCTCTTTAAATCTAGAGCTTACCAGAGATGTGCTAATCATTTTTCAGGAAATAACTCATTCAGCATGGAAAAAAAGCATGAAAATTGACTAATCGACTAACAAAGTCTTGGTTGACTAATATCAATCCAACCGATTAACCTACTGATCGACTATGAGGGGACATCCCTACTGAATTTATGACTGAAAACAAGTGGGGAGGATAGTGAGAGTTTTATGAGAATGAATTTGAAGTGGTTTCCGTCTTCTAACATTCATCTCTCAATTTTCCTTTGTGTGTTTTTGCTTGCCTTCACCCCTGGTCCTCGTGCCTCCATCCAGTGCCGGTTCAGCACCTATGTCTGGCTGCTTCTGGTCTACCCTCTCCTGGTACTGGCTCACTCCCTGGCCTGCCTGATATCCTGGCTCCTGGTCTTCACTATCCCAGTGGCCAAGATGAACGCCCGCACCCTGCGCACTATCCTCCTCATGGCCCCCGATGACGTCCACATCCAGACGCTGAGAAAAGTGAGACATCAGCGGTTAAAGGCCCAATCTGTAATCCAAACGTAAACAAATGGGTAGGCCCAGCACCAAAAATTCTAAAAAAAAAAAAAAAAAAAAAAAGGAACGGAGGCATGTTTTCTGTCTCTAGTTGATTGACTGAAACACAGACCAACACCAGACGTCAGGTGAATTACATAATTTACACTGTATTTATTGCAACAATACAGTATTTTGTTGGTTTAAAAGTTTGGATTACGTTGGAATCAAACTGCGTAGATTTGCTTTTTGAGCTGCTTTTTGTGCTTGTTGAAACCAGGAAACTGATTTTAAAAATGTCTGAAAAACAGCTCGGTTAGAAATTCTAACAACCAATAGTCTGTTAGTTTTAAATTAAATACACGCAACTGCTTTACAATCCCAGGGACATGTGGGCATCTATGTTTCATTGTAAAATAATTGTGGCTAATCTTATATTATAATATTTACCAGAGGCCACGGCCAGAAAAAATTCTCCCGCCACCAGAGGGGGGGCAGATCCCGTGGCACTCTATCATACTAGAGTGTCTACCTGACACTTTCTTATGTGCGGTGTATTAAATCTATAAATTAGTCTTGTTTTCATCGGATTGGATGCCATTTCCCCCTCTGCAGACTCGTGGCTGCGAGACCAAGGTGCTGTTGTGCTGCTACCGTGCCTTCAACTTGTACTACTACAAGTACACTGTCCAGGGAATCAACATCTTCGCTCTCAGTATCCTTTTCCACGGTTGTCATGGGGGTGGCTGACCGTTGGCTGACCGTTGTATGGCTGCCACTGGCTCGCTAGAAACAAGGCTATATCCACCTGCACCTCAAACATTTACCAGCAGGAGGTCGGGTATACCTCCACTGACTTTTGCCTTCCACATCTGTGTCCCCTCTTGGCTGTTCCTTTTCAGCCTCAACATATACCTTTTCAAATCAAGCAAGTTGAAAGAGAAGAAGGTAATGTTGGGGTCCGTTTACTTTCAGTTCAAATTAAGGAAGTAGAATTTCATCAAATTTCAAATATATATATATATATATATATATATATATATATTTATAAAAAGCATGAGAAGGTTGCCCTGTCCAAGATATTAACTGTATTAATGAATGCTCTATCACTGGCAAATAAATTGAAATTTGTTTTTACATTTTTAAATGATTGAATGCAAAGTGAATTGACCCTAAACCTGGTAGAAGCCACAGGAAAAATATAGCCGTAGGCGGCCATTGCAGGGGTCCAAGCATTGGGCATATGGGGCAGTGAAGCATATTAAACAATAAGCATTGTGCATTATGACATTGAGCATTATGGTATTAGGCATTGAGGATTGGACATTATGCATTTAGGCATTAAGTACTATCCCATTGGGCATTATGGCATTCTGCTGCCACTAGAGGAAAGGTGAAGTTATCTTGTCAGTTTGGCCTGATTGGCTTGTCGTCACTGGAAATGAGGGAAACCTCAGTGTCTCTCGAGTTTAAAATAAAGGTTTGAAATGAAAATGAAATGGTGACGCTAGAGAAAAGGTACAGTAATGGAATGACTCTCTTGGAAGTAGACCTTTAAAATATCAGAGCACCCTATATGCAATCAGTCCACACATTCAAATTCCTCTCAATCAATGATTATGTTCAACAAACAAATCCATCAATATCCACATTACTATAATTGCAAAATCCCATTGTCTTAAAGTGCAAAACTCTGGTTCAGTAATTTTAGGGAGCAAAAAAACAGATCAGTCTTCGACTTAGCTTGACGTTCAGAGGAATTAGAAATCGTTCCACATGCATGAATTGTCACATGGTTGGCAAGTTTGAATCGGATACCTCGGGACTCAAACCAGCGATCTTGGTATTCCCAGAGAAGGTGACTTACTGACTGTACCACTGGGGAGACACAGCTTGCTACAATGACGTCACATGTGCCAGACTGGGCTATTTTCTTCAGTTTAAACTTTACAAATTCACAACAATTAAAGTCTTGGTGATACAATTCTGAAAGAAATCACACAAACTTCTGCTGATATCAAGTGTATTACAGTAAGACACTAAATGTCACTGCGGACTCATTGTTTGACAAATCTGAACAGCATTTGAAACATCTGATATTGAGCATCTGCACAATCTCTGTCAATATTGGTAGCATCACAAGCAAGACTTGTGGAGATGTAGATGTTAATTGATTTAGCATATTTAAAAAAATAAATATATATATATATATATATAATTAAAAAAATAGAGTGATGGACTTCTGAATTGACCATAGGTCAATGCATTATCATATCAGGTGTGGGAGTTATAGCCTTATAAGTGTGATTTGGTATAGGGGTGTGCATAACGGTTATTTTGATATCCGACTATCATTAACCGGTTGAAAACTGGTTAGCCATTGCTTTTTTGTGGTAATTATAAGTCGATGCTGGACAAAACTTGTGAAACGCAGCCAGGCCGCTCTCTGTCTCCATTATCTTATCGCTCTCTATTCATCATGTAAACGTACCCAAGCTAGCTCCACAGGGTCTGAAAGCGGCCCATTGAGAAATAAACAAATAGCTTGCTGGCGAAAATGGTCGTCAATAAAGTCAATTTGACTTACCATGGTGAAGTGTTTGTGTCTTGTGTTTTACGCTGGTGGGAATTCCTGGCGCTGTGATAACATTAAAGTACAAGAAAAAGGCGATTTCTCCATGTATCTTGCGTGTTACCAAGGCAACGGGCTGTCAGTGTGCCATCAGACAGGCGTTTTATGTTAAAGTTTAGCTGAGCAGCACGCGCTTTTAGCTGAGAAAAAAAGACTTACTAATGGCTCACTGAAATTTACTCCACGGTGCACACAAAGTAGATTTCAGTGAGCTTTAGTCAGTTGAAGACTTAAGGTAGACCCAAGAACGACATGTTATGTAACATGCCATGTTACAGTGATGGGAGGACAGAAGAGATACAAATGCATGTACAAGAGTTGTAGAAATATTACCAAGATTTAAGAAAGCAATTTTAGTAATATCTTTTCATGTCGGAATCGAATGACAGAGAAGGATCAAATGTGACGCCTAGGTTTTTAATGGTGGAACTCTTTTGAAACTACACAGTTCTTAAAAGGTCACCGTTTTTAGTGTGCAAAACCTTCAGTACCTAACTGGGATTGTGTGTGAGTTATGCCTGTGCTGTTGTCCTTAAATATGTGTCCAGATCTGCTTCCCTTGGTAGTGGTCACCGTGATGTTTGGCTACGCAGACAGAGAACACATATACACCAGTGCAGAGGCCAAATTTGCCACAGCCATCACCTCGATCATCCCGCTCTCCTACTACATTGGCATGGGCATCGCCAGGTGAAGAGACAAATCTTGCATAGCAAAGGGCATAAATCTTGCTCTCGCCCTAAATCCACTGCAGACATTATTGACACGCTACAAGCAGGAAATCAATTTATATTGTATAACCTGGTCATGGTATTGATTCTGTCTTCCAAATACCCAGTCATGATATCACAGTATTATGACTGTATGTAGATTGAGATGGAATACAGTATAGGCTATGGCGAACTCAAAAGGTGTGTAGTTCTAATCTCTACTGTTAATGGCATTATTAATTAATAGCCCACTGCTATTCTTAGACATTGAAAGGGCCCACTGAATAGGAACCAGCCTTAGTGTCTGGGACATTGGCTCCTGATGTTTTGGAATGACTGGAAGCTTAGATTACATACTAATTCTTTCCCTTTGTATTATGTAAAAGCACAATTGTTTCAGTGTTGCTATGACTGTAGCATGCTATGACTTTTTTTTTTTTTTTTTTACTTTAGTACTGTGTGTGTGTGTGTGTGTGTGTGTGTGTGTGTGTGTGTGCACATGAATTCCAGTATCTCTGCACAGAGTAACTTTGCAGTGGGGGCGGTGGTGAACGCCACCTTTGGCTCCTTCACAGAGATGACCTTCTATATCACCGCCCTGCTCCAGGGCCACCGCGCCGGGACGAAGTGCTACGAGGAGATCGTCAAAGCCGCGCTCACCGGGACACTGCTGGGGTGTATCCTCTTCATTCCCGTGAGTGTCCAATAAAGTGTTTAAAATGTCCCCATCTCAGAGGTTCAACATGGGTTAAAGGTCATCTGACCCGAGACGGACTGGAAGCTGGGGCAGAATGGCCGTCCATGAGAGGCATATGTTGGCTCTCGAGCAAACTCATGGTTTTTGAATGTACTCTGAGGTGTCTGTGGCTCGCACGCTGCAAAAATAGCCTCGAGGCGGATTGTATCCTTACCCTTCCTTGAGCTGTGCACAGAATTCCGCGCGTGGTCGTTGTGAACAGGAGTACCCGTTCCCTAACCTCCCCAGATGTGGGTGTGACATACATGACTTATATTGACAGTGCTGTATGTATTTGTGTGTTTTTGTGTGTGTGTGTGCGTTCTTCCCAGGGTATCTGTATGATCATTGGGGGCATTAAGCACAGGGAACAGAGGTTCAACAGTCGCTCAGCGGGGGTGAGCTCGGCTCTGCTCTTCATATCTGTGGGAGGTCTGTATGGCAACAGCTTAACTAACACGCACGCACACAAAATTTCCCAACCTGGTGGGACAGTGAAGTTCTGCTCTACCACCAAAAAGATGTTCTTGTCCCCAGGTGTGTTTGCCCCTACCGTGTTTTCCAAGACTTACGGTAATTTGGTGTGCGAGGGCTGCACCAGCGTCCCGGGTAATGGCAGCACACCGTTCATCTGCAAGGGCTGTCACTATGACACGGTGGGTAAGGCAGCTGCTCAGTGACAAACCACAGAAGACTGGTTGTGCTGTGCAGCTCCCAGGCATGAATGTGTGTTACTGTATGTCTTAAAGTGGCCAGAATATGTATTCACTGCTAGCCTTGGTCTAGGCTGAGGATGAAAGGTTTTAGTCAATTCAAAATGTCACAATGACTTGGGACCAGCACTCTTAAACAATAGTAGAATTCATGTGATATTCTCTCTCTCTCTCTCTGTTCTACTGTTTTGATGATTGATTCAAAACAATTAAGCGGGTCCCACCATGCAGTAACCCTCCCATGGGTCCCACTGTCACCTAACTCCTCTATTAAGAAAACAGGATTGTAGTTCTTATTTTTATTTGATGTAAAGACCTTATCTTTGAGCAACTGTATGATCTTTTTTTTCTCCTGATCTGCTTCATTTTTGCCAACAGAGTGAGAACAGCCAGCCCTTGGTTCTCTCCCATATTGAGTAAGTACTGCCGGAATATATGAGGTCCATGTTGCTGTGTAACTCTTTGCCGCCAGAGTAATTTGCTTGATAAAAGGCAGCGATGAGTCTTTTTCTGAGCAGCCCACATACTTGCAGTTGTATAGTCAAACCAAATTATTTGAAGTGTGTGAACCTTTGAAGTTGCACAAACGCCACAACTTTTTAGGTATGAATGAACACAACACTCCAGCTTACAGTCTTTATTACTTTATTACTTGTCATCGAAATTTAAAACAAACGTGTATGGTTCTTCCTCCAAAGGATTCATTGTTCATTTATTTGATTGTGCGTTTATCTAGACCCCTCGTGTACACCATCTCGGTGATGCTGCCCGCTGCATACTTGATCGGGCTCATTTTCACCCTGAAGACCCACTCTCACATCTATGACATCCACATCAGTGATGGCCAGGGTGGCCAGGGACATGGTGGGTACCTTTTTGGGGAGGGAAACCCAGCACGTACTACCTTGGTGGTGAGATCACAATTGACCCTCTGGTCACAGACAACGTTACGCATTAATGCCAACAGTGTTACCAGCAGTCGGGCTACAACAGGTGTGTGCATGTACATGTGCTTGTCCATGTGTGAGGTTTGTATGTGTGCAGTACCGCAGGAGAGAATTTGTAATGTAAAATGTTTTTGTCCTTGCTTGCTTGTCAGTCAGTATAAGGAACATACAGGAGCGAAGGTCAAGAGAGCAGACATGAATCAAGTATTGCCCCCTAATTTGCTGGGGTGGAGATGTCCCCGACGACTTCCTTGATGATTACACTAGTCTGATATCACACTGCCGATGGATTTAGTGCCGGTATATAGATAAAGTTGACTTGATATTTGAATTCAGTCATATCTTACAAATGAAACATCTCATATTCCATACAACGTCAAGACAACAACATTATAGCATATGAGATGCAGATGTGCTGAACTTATTAATTAGTAGAACATATCATAAAGGTGTTACTTTGGATTTGAAACACATGGTATTATTTTATGAATACAACCAAATTGTCCAAGACTTGTAACAAAATGCCCCTGAAAAAAAGTTGCCCCCACTGACCCCACCCACAAAAAAATCGTACCCTGACAGCTTAGGGAGAGGGTAAGGGTAAGGGTCCTTTACATCCCAGGACCTGAACTGAGTATATTTCAACCCAGACTCAATAAAACATACAAATACTCACCCGAAAGAAACAAACCCATGACCCATTTGGAGTCCATACACCAGTTAAACACTGTGCGAAGGTAAGGTGTAAATCTATACCTTTGCCTGCTTATGTGTGTGTGTCTCCAGGGGGTCACCATGTTGTCCATTGGTCCAGATGGAGGGCTCTGGCCGTGCTGATCATCGCCACACTGCTGATGGCTGCGTGTGCTGACCTCACCACAGAGAACATCCAGCCCATCCTGGCCTACACCTCCATCTCCCAGGTACACTTACAGGGGAAAGACGGAGAATTGTTTTTTTGTTTTTTTTTCTGAAATGACGGTCACTTAGAATTTAATACATATATAGAGCAGGAGTGTACAATTTAATTTTCCTTAAAGGTGTAATCTGTAATGCTGTCAAACAGCAACAGTATATACTGTTGCCTCATGAGCTTTGCTTCAGTTTGCCTTTCTCCCCTGTATGAATAGTGTTGAAAGATACCATTGTCCCCTTCTTGGCAGTATTTCATCGGTGTCACTGTGTTGGCCATGGTGCCTGAGCTCCCTGAGATTGTCAATGGCATCCAGTTTGCCCTGCAGAACAATATCAGCTTGAGGTATGTGTCGCTCATAGAGTGTATACTTATGAAATATCCTGTTTTTCACGGCACCACTCCATTTAAGTCGGATGATGATCTTCTTCTGCGACGTGTGTAGGGGAAATTGACTGCTCTCGTGTATACCGCCACTTAGAGGCTCTGATTTATTCTGTAATGAGGTTACTGATCCCCATCACTATTTCCAGCAAGTGGCAGTAATGTGTAAAGTTCAGTGTTCCAACCACCACTGAATCTCAAATGAGAAAGAAACAGTGTTGTCTTCTGGGTAGAAAATGGGTGTGGGTGGAGCTTTCTGAATTTGCCTCTAATAGAGTGGCTTTGGCTGTGCTGTGTCGATAGGAACTGCCTTCTCTTGCTTTAATCCCTTTGGTGTCACTACATTAACATATACACAGTATTCTGGATACTAGCTTATATCCTGGTTAGTGTCTTAGATGGAAGGTGGGTACATGCATCTTCATATCTCCATCACCAATGTCCCTTGCATGCATGAGGGGACAGAATCTTGCAAGTATTATCATGTACACAGAACTACACAGAAGTACACAAGACCGCAAAAAACCAACATAAGATGTGTATCCTGAGTATCCTGGCTAATAGCTGCATATCCCAGGTATTTTATCCAGGTTTCTCATAACCGGGATAAGAGCTCATCCAAGTTATTGTTTACATGTGCATCGTCAATACAAAAACAGAATACTCCGTTATCCAGAATATTAACGTGGTATTAGTGTGCATGTAAACGTCGTCAGTGTGTTGCTTTCCATTTTCTGGTTTTCCATATTGTACCGAACGATCTTTTTCCGTATTGTAATGAATAACCTATTTTATTAAATTCAAATAAACATGTTTGTGGTCGTCTGCAGCCTCGAGGTGGGCAGCTGTATAGCCGTGCAGGTCTGTATGATTCAGATTCCCCTGCTCATCCTTTTCAATGCTTTCTATGTAAGTAAGAATTTATTTGTCTATAGTAGTAGTAATATTTTTTATTATTATTATTCTTAATTTTATATATATATATCTGCATCTATTGGAATGGACATTTCAGTCATGACTCTGGGTAACTTTTCCAGGACGTGGGGTTTGTGCTCGTGTTCAGTGACATCCATCTGTGGGCCAGCATCTTCGCTGTTATTCTGGTTAACTACATCTTCATGGATGGAAAATGTGACTATTTTCAGGGTGAGTTGTGATGATGACCAGAGGTATAGATTACATTGCTCTGGTGGGAACCAAGCAGTTTTCACCATGGCAGAAACCATCCACATCACTTTATTTTCCAGATATGAAAGTACATATATGCAGTGCCCTTGTGAATTATTGGCGGCATATGTAAATATGAACAAAAAATGCAATTAATCCAAATGCAAAGAAATGGATAGCCCTGCCACAAAAAATAATAAATGGCAATGGAGACATTATTTCATTATCTAGTTGATCAACTGAGGTGTTGATACAAGGACTAACATCAGATAACGAGTAATTATGAGTTGTTAATTGTATTTGCTGTAAAATAAATTGTATTTGTGGCTGTAAAAAGGTTTTTCTACAACGTTAAAATAAGCAGGGTCTGGATCCATGATTCTGATTGGCTAGTAAGCGTCACATGACCTCCATTTTGCGGGGTAAATCACACAATCTATCCCGCTTGGGAAGCTGAACCAGGAACTGTCAAACAGACCAACTGGTCGGTGCGCTGTTTTCACAACTATGTGTCTTTTTTAATAATATCTAGTAGTCTAACTGTTGTAGAAAAGCAATTAACCCCTTGAGGAAGGGGTAAATGGATGGATTTACGTCCGGTTGTAAGTCTAAATCCCTCGGCTCCGCCTCAGGATCCGACTATACAACTGGGCGTAAATCCACCCATTTACTCCTTCCTCTTGGGGTTAATTG
>OMKL01143961.1:0-10305 GCA_900302295.1 Parasudis fraserbrunneri | reverse complement strand
GGGGGGGTGAACTATTAGTTGGTGAACTATTGTATATTACAATTAGGGCTGGGATACTTTCATGGCACTGACCGAATTTCTTTGATACTATTGAGTACTGAAAAATGCCTTTTCATTCGGTACCAAATTTCAATACCTAGGAGACGGAGTAAATCTTTTTTCCGAGATTAATGAGGACGGCTCTGTGATGGCTGTGATTTTAGCAGGAAAAGGTTAGCAAACATAAAAATGTTGCCAACTTGTACATGGTTGTTTACTAAAGTTAACGTTACTGTAATAGGAGTGCACGTGCACAACATGGTCGTAAAACTCTCAAAACATTAAACGGTTCACTAAAATATGTTTCTGACATGCAATTGCTGGATCTTAATTCATATTTGATCTGCAACGCCTAGTTTGATCTAAATTTCGTGAGGCAGGCGTGCGCCGCAGTGTCATGCGTGTGTCGTGCACGTGTCGAGCTGTCATGTGTGTGTCGTGCACGTGTCGAGCTACAGACAGAAACAGACCTTCAAGAACAGGACTGAAACAGAGGGGTAACATTACAGAGGCATGCTAGAATGTACAATCCGAGTGGTATTTTCATTTTTGGGGATGTCAGAGACCAATATTAACTTGTTGAAAAAGGACCCATGTAACGTTAATGTTAGATATTGTTTGTGTGTAGTTTTAGCTTATGGCTATAGATAGACAGCTAAATCAAAAGCTGAAATGCATTAAGATTGACAGTAACTGATCAACTTGAACTAACAGATAGTTTAGCTTGTTAAAATGTGTTTATCCATTGGGTCCGCTGGCTAAACAGGATGAATGCCAAGGAGCTGAAAAATAAAACTAAAGATTTGTACCATAATGTAATTTTTGTTATTTATTTATTTTTATTTATAAAATTGGTATCGAAATAAGTATCGTTCAGGAACTGGTATCGTAAACGGTACCGGTACTGAACCTTTTTGAACGATACCCAGCCCTAATTACTATGGAGGATAATGAATTGCTTAGAGCAGGTGCCGGTCCAATGTATGCCTGTTTCACCCTGGGGGCTCCGATGAGAAGCAGTGATGACATGGACGTATGGCGTTCAACTATTTACTAAAGTTGAGCTTATGATATGGTTTCTGCAATACAAGCATAACAATAGAATCGAAATTGAATATACAGCCAATGGTGTGATAGCACATATTAAATATGCTGTCATTGAACATTACAGTCACTATATGTAAGTCACGATGAGTAATTATAAACACAATATAAAGAAATGCTTCCCTTCAATACAAATAAACAATGTACTTTGACAATGCTAATTAATTGTGTGTGGTCAATGTTACAAAGAAAACATATGAAGTAAATCAATGGGTTCTATAAGCTAACAACAAGAAACGCAGTACAGCCAAAGGAAAAGCATCCGACCTTATGGAGATGCTGCATTGCTTTTCTAAACATGCGGTCTAGCTTGCTAGCTAGCTTAGCTAGTGTAGTCTATTGTGGTGTGGGCTAGTGTGGGCTCTATTTTCATTAAGCATAATCGATACACATTATTATGCATGGCAAACATGATGGTGACCAGTTATTCAACCTCAGATAATCAAATGCAACTGTGAGCACAGAGCACAAAAGGACACACGAGGACTGAGGAGAGAAATAAAAATAAAGATTCTAATTAAAAGTGGTATAGGGTCACGCTGTCTTCTCAATCTATGATATGCTTGCCCAGACAGTTATTGCTCATATTAAAAAAATATTTTTGAGCCAGCACAATATTAGTCTACACACCCGAGTCTTCCGCGGGGGTCTGCTGAGCTGTGAGGAAGACCTCAAATGTTGGATGTGGACTATTATAGGCTGCTGTGCTGGCTAGAAAAGATTAATTGGCTATATATAATTAAGCATGCATTCTCTTTCGCATGTGGAGGAGTGACAGGAGACATGTTACATTTTGTGAGATAGACCAGCCTGTAGAATAATTATCTGTGTGCTGCCTCCTATCATTTTAACTTTTTGTTGGATTGTTCTTAAATATGATAAATTAATTAATGAAAATGACAAATTTCAATATGGCCCACAAGTGCATGATAATAATAAAATATCATATATCATATATATATAAACATAATAAAGTATCCATTCATTCATGGCCTTGGTTGAAATTATTATTAGAAAGGGAATGAGAGGAGCTGATTTGATTGGCCATATGAACGCCAGACCCAACCCTCACCTGCTAATAATGTGTTCCTCCTTCTCCAACCCTGCACCATGCTGTGCCATGGATGTGCTTGCATCTCTGGTCACCAAATTACCAAAACAAAGTTGGCCACGCCCACGTGCACCCCAGTGCTCTGAAGTTAGACCGGTGTTTGCGCTTGCACCTAGATTCACAAAAATAGAGCCCAATGTCTACAAACTTAATACACACATTAGCTGCGATGATATTACACAATCTGAACTTATGTGCAATATATGAGCTTGACACAATCCACTGTGTAAGAAGTTAACAGGTAAGAACAATTACCAGCACCTACATCTCTCATGCATGCATATCATGACTCAATTCAGAATGAGGCTGCTACAATGTGCCTGCAACATCTAACAGGGCCCAGGCCAACAGCACTGGACGCTGCCCTAACTATGCCTGACTGGGGAATTTGGTAAAGTTGAGTAACTTTGTTTATTCTTCATTTATTAATTTGACAACATTTGTTGAAAAGCTTGCTAAGACATACATGACCTCTGAAAGAGTTAAGAGGAAACACTTGGCCACTGACCTAGATCGCTTTTTTAAATGGGGAATGTGCGGCAAAATATAAGAATTTTTCTCAAAGACATTTTTCTTCACTTTTATTCTCTTCAAGGATATGCGTTCTACAGTGTAGATGGGTAATAAATGCCGGTCACAGGCCCATAGAACTTTTTTAGTTCATGCCATTCTGATATTAAACTTCATATACCATACAGTATATGAAGTTTAATTTCAGTTGATGTCATTCTCATATTAAACTTCATATACCCATACAGTATAGTTTAATTTTAGTTTATGTCATTCTGATATTCAACCTCATATACCCATACAGTATATGAAGTTTAATTTTAGTTTATGCCATTCTGATATTAAACTTCACATACCCATAAAGTATATGAAGTTTAATTTTAGTTTATGCCATTCTGATACATAATTATGTGCTTTCTCTCCTCTTTCATGCCTGGTCCTGAGGGAATTTATTTACTGAGTCAAATATCTTTATTTTGCTTGTAATAAACGTGTACGCAAATGTGTGGCGTTTTGTGATATGATTAAATGGACTGCATTTATGTAGTATAGCCTAGACAGTCTATATTCCTGATGTTGTATGTATTACTTTACTGTTTTCATTAAAATGTATTCACATTTTCCTGGTGGGTGTAAACAGTCTCAAACCGCACGGTGTAGCGGCGGCCTAAAGGATAGAGAGGCAGGCTTGTGACTGGAGGGTTGCCGGTTCGAACCCCTGGACTGGACAGGAAGGTTTAGGGCATGGAAGTGAATTAATAACTCTCTCCTGTCCCTCAATACCAACTGTTGAAGTGCCCTTGAGCAAGGCACTTAACCCCCACCTGCTCCAGTGGAGTTGTTCAGTGTCTGTGGTTGTACTGGGCAGCTCCAAGGTGTGAATATATGTAGTTGTGTGAATGTGAAGCAGGGCGTTGCTGAAAAAGAGCACCCATGCTCAGCGAACCTACCCTGGGTAAATAAAGGTAAAAAAAAAATCGAAACCCAGCAGTTTTAATTTATATCCTTCATTTATCATTTTTATTAAAGTTCCAGAGAGTTACTATGATGACAGTGATTAATTATACTGGACTGATTACCAATATATGTTCCACACCTTCTTCATGATTGGTGGACCTGCTCCTGGGTGCCTGTCAGAAATATAGTGCACTATATTGCAGGGCTTACCGGTACCCCTCTCTTGCCCTGTAAACCCTGCTTTGGCTCAGGTTAATGCCTCGCCTAAATACAACTAGGTGTCCCTCTACCTGCATCACGGACCCCTCTGGTAAGTTCAGGGATTCAGGGCTGTTTGCTGACCCTATAAGCCGGGCCAGAAATGTCAGTCTTATTGGGAGAGAGTCCAGGTCACCTGAATAAGACAACAATGAGTATTGCAACCACTGTAGGCTGATTTGAAAAGGTTGATTTGCGATTGTAAAATCTTAGCCAAACGATATAGGTATGTAATGACACACGCTTGATATGTGATTTTCGAGTTAAGAGATTTATTTGGGACACTGCATTCCACAGCACACTGCCTCAACATTGGTTACCTACGATAAAGCATTCTTAAAACACGGGGAACATTTGATTTGATGCACATACTGTACCGAAAGTTATTTTTCCACAAAGGGCAGTTAAATCAACAGTTACATCATTATGAAATGGCTGATTTTGTTAAGAACATTTAGTTTCAACAGAATAACTTCACCAAAACACATTTAGTTCACAACATTGACACATACTGATAAATCTCTACGACAGATAAGCCATTTAAAACTGGAGCAGTTTTGGATAGCATAAAGCAAATGTAAACATACTGAATCCAGTTAATCTGATTCAAATAAAGATAACCTTTCTGTATCTAACACAAAAATGAATAGTGTCAACGATGGTGAATGCAATGGATACTTTTCAGTATCTGTGCCTTGGTGATAAGGCAGGTAAAAACTTTATTAAATTATTTTCCATAGCAATTATTTTCTGTGCATGGTGGACGCATTAGATTTATGATTGAAACTATTTTTATTGGACCACCTTTGCCCATTTAAAGCTGAAAAAAAGGCAATTGACAGGTAATAATAGTCCTAATGCATTGCTGTTTTGTAACACCTCAAGAACAGCTAAACCGCAGGAAAATGTAGCGACAAAGACAGACGTAAATACACATACATGTAAACACAAAACATAGTGTGCATGCAGTTTCTTTGTTAGAATCTATGTTATCTGCATATGTGCAAGTGGATTATGTTGCCTTTAGTTTCACCGGTGTTGTGCCATCATATTTTGTGTTTTATCAATCCAAAGAACTGGTAAAATTTTGTCTTTACAAGGTAAATGTAGTTGGGGGTCACTCCCCTTTGTTATCCAAAACCCTTTTTTGTAGGGAATATGCAAAATAGTTACAATAATCAGTGCGAATTTCGATATCTGCTAAATATCATCCTTTTGTCAAACACCATGATAAAGATGTTTTCTGTACAATTACCAAAAAATAAAACAATGATGTACAAACACTTAGTTGGCCCAAAGTGCAGTGCCCATTAAACATCTGACAACAAAATACATCAAGGTTGTATGTACAAAATGTACATTGATGCAGAATAGAATATATCAAGGACATTCCAGGTATATAACCGTTAGGCACTAAAAGGCATTCATTGTAACACAGATCATCATCTATTGCCTCATTCAGCATTGATCCAAAGTAGTCCTTGGCCTAAATTCTGACCTGCCATGTGGCGGGAGCTGTGGCAAATATGCCAAAGTCACATTCGAAAATAATCTTGTATTTTTCTTAACCAGCAGAGGTTGTGTGTAACAATGTTGTACATGAACTCCTGATTCACGTGAGAAAGATTATAATGATGGGATTCACTAGTGGTTATGTTACAAAATACAGTACAGTATACCTTCTGTAAAAACAATCCATTAAACTGGTCCACTATGCCAATACAGCTATCATAATTTCACAATTTGTGCAGTTCTCCATGTACAACTAATGTAAGATAATATTCAAAACATGCATATCCACCAAAATAAGCCAGCATAAATATGAAAATATATCATATTCATTTTAAGAGATAATGTGCTTCATATTTCAGTATCTAAAATAAAGGTAATATTAATAATTAGCCTTTTTGTTTCATTTGTCCAAATTTGAAAGATTTTGAAAGGATCTCCCCTGAATTACTAATCTAAACAATTCAAAATACATAGCGTTTTTAATAGTCTCAGCTTTGCAATAGGTAAACAACAAAATAATGTTAAGTGGCATTCATTAAGCTAGATGATAACACTGCAAAATTTCGAAGGAACATGCTGGTATTTTGACTGTTGATCTGTTACTGTTTCTTGATCATAGACTGAAGCTGCATTGAATATGAGACCACTCTCCTCTTATTCCAATCACTGACAGAGTGAGCAGACCTCACAGTGTCGTCTGAACATGCGCTGTACCTGAATCTGTGACAGAAGTGTTCTGGGAGTCTGATAGTATGGAGACGTTGGTATTTTCCAAGGTCAGTGTAGTTTATATGTCCATGTCCACAGGGCGCACCTCGCCGGTTTTATGCTCTTTTACCCACAGCTCTCTGTCTTTGGCTGGGTCCACACTCTGCAGCAGCTGGTCCACCGGCTCTGCCGTCTGGCAACACAAATCTTGTAATTAGGTTTCAAGTAACAAGAGACAAACAGACACATAGGTACTGTACACACAGACAGACACGCACATGCCGACACAAACACCAGCGCGCAAAGGCATTATTTCAACCTCAACATAGATCATTTGCACATTTATGTTTATTACCTCAGTGTACTGTACTAGATAGGGAATTACATTTGTCCCATTTGCACACCCATCTCCTAGGGGCAATATTGATAACAAGATTATTTCTGCCTATTTAACATGTCAACAGTCATATATTCAAAGTGTGTAATCAGCAAGTGCATCATTAACACTTTGAGATGTTACATAGAATTTACATAGAATAGAGTCTTGAGAACCGGACATTCTAATGATGATGTAACAATGTCTACTGGCCATTTAAAGCTATTTAAAAAATGTATGAATTGGATGCAAAAAAGAAAAACATTCTGTGGTCCACAAAAAAAACCCCAAAACTATAGACTATAGAGTTCTGGAAATTCAAGATAGAATTCGGAGAGAACATTTAAAAATACATACTGTACACCTGGAAGGGTTTAATAGTTGTTACTCAGTAACATTAGCGTTACCAGATGTTTGCTGGTCTGTTCCCATTCATATATAGCTCAGGCACATTGTAGCACATGGTGCAATGAAGACTCAGAGAGACTGACTCAGGATATCTATATTGGTCATATACACCGGAAATATTATGTGCACAAATATATCGCCCATCCTTTTGAAAAAACAATACTATTTATAGCTGAAGGCAATGTTGTGTAGATGAATACCTCTCAGGTCTTACTACAGCGCTCCTCCAGTGGAGGATCATCGTATTAGACCCATCACTAGTGTATACCACATCTATGTAACTGACCTTGTAGCCAGAACAGCTACCCTTGTTGTGGTACACAACCCCCAACAATGACATTCAACGTCTCATTACATTTGCAGGTGTTTACACCTCCAAAATGTGCAGGGAGCATCTTGGTGTGTTTTTGTACGGCAGAGGGTGATGACAGCTGTGGAAGCGAGTACCGCCTGGTGACATGGTTGACAGAGGGATACTGAGTGAGATGGTTTTTGGAGGTGATGAAATCCTTGGCCAACGTTGTGACAACAATCACACTTGCCAAGGCGCTCAGCTGAACCCTGCAAAGAGATCCTCTCGAAGCTCTATTGTACCATTGGGGGACATAATAAAGGTTTGTTGTGCTATTTTATGCTCCTTAACATATCAGATTACACATAACAGAACACTGCTATATCTGACTAGGAACACTTAATGCAAAACAAAAGGGACTTGGAACTCACACTTTGGTTGAACATGTCAGTTTCATGTCGCAGAGTTGTGTACTGACGTAAATGCTGTTGAATCCACTCAATACGGTCAACCTCCAGCTTCTCCAGCTCCTGGAGGGTAGAGAAAGACATGCAAAAGACATGAGGAAGACATGGGAAAGACATGAGGAAGACATGGGAAATACATGAGAAAGACATGGGAAAGACACACGAAAAATGTGAGAAAGACACATGAAAGACATGAGAAAGACGAGGCAAAGACAAAAGTTAACCCTTTCAGGTGTGCTATCTCACATGTGAGAACTGAACATTCTAAATGATTATGTAACAATGGCTACTGGCCATTGAAAACTATGTAGTTCTAGAATTGAAAAATAGAATTGTGAGAGAACATTGCAAAAAACATACACTTTAAAGGGTTATGTACCAAGTACATGGAAGTTCACATTATTTTGCCCCCAAAAAAGGAACATGCTTTACCATGCTTGTAGTGACCATCTCCTCGAACCACTTGGACTGAGTTTGGTTGTACAGATCAACACAGCGCATCAGATCATCTCCTACGGAACACAGATGGAGACAAGATGGGAGATGAACACGGGTCTGCAGCTGGTCCACGAGGAAACAGTAGAACAACATTTACCAAGGATAATCGTAAGCTAAAAAAAAAATCTCTATTTTATATTTCCCAAATTCCTTTAATATGGACTAAATACCGTATGCTGTCATAAAATTTAAAGGAGCATTTAGTGGATTTTTAACCTGAATCCAATCATTGTTTTGTGAGGATGACATGTGATAATCAGCCATAAAACCTGCAATGTGGTCTGTCTCGAGAGCTCGGCCGCATCAGCGCCCTCCGAGGAACCCATCGCCGGATGACTTGGCAGAGAGCAGACCTCTAGTGAACACAAGTGCAGACACTATTTCCTAAACTATTTCTTCATCTTTACTCGAGTTGGGCGTACTATGGTTGAAAATAGTTTCAGTTTCAAGTTTTAGAAAATAGATGAAGAAATAGCGTTTGCAGTTCACTAGAGGTCTGCTTTCCGCCAGATGATGTAATCAGTTTCTCAGGGGGCCGATGTGGCCGAACTCTCAAGACACAGAACACGTTGGTAAGTTTTATCATCACATGTCCTCCTCACAACAGAACGATAGGATTCAGGTTAAAAACGGTCAAAATGCCCCTTTAAAAGTATAATCTGTTGGTACTGATGCTGTCGCACATGAACAAAAACTCTTCATGATCAGCAGAGGGCGCTCCAAAATTGTTGCCAGGGGTTCAATCCATCTCAAAGCATGCAAAGCCATATTGGAGCTTAGATATTGTTGGCCCTACACTCCCAATTTACTGCAGCACATTTCATCATTCAGATCTAGTACATAGAAGGGTGTAAGACAGTAAAATGCAACACAATCAGTGAAACCTATTAACATTCAGCCTGTGCAACAATAACACATCTCAATCTATACCGGATGGAAGTGCGCCGGGAGCCCTAATGACATTTGCTTCAGTCTTGAAGGTAAAGTGATGATTGACACAGGGCAGACGTCATTTAGCCGCGACTATTAAGAGGTATTGATTAGTACTGTGAGCTGTGACTAATCCAGCAAATGGAAGAGAGAATGAACAACACAACTTCACGCAGTGTTTTTCCTCTGTGCAGATCTGGAGGAGGGGGGTATTATGACCTTGGCACCTGCACTACACTACTGTACCAGCCATGTAGGGAGATGTGTGCTCTCTGCAATGAGCGGCTTGGCTGCTTGCAACCTCATGTTCTCTTTAATGAAAATGGGGGGGAATCCTCTCGTGTGAACCCTGAGCCTGTGACAGATATCTGCTGTGTGTCTATAGCCTGCTCCAATCAGGCAGAGGAGGAAGTGGCTCATGCTGCCAGACCTAAGCATCCGAAATGTCTGGCTGGATAGGACAGAACAGGACAAGTGTTCCATTGATAGATAGGAGGACCATTATTCACCTGAACCAAACGATTAGCCCTGAGGATTGTGGGTAGGAGTCCTTTTCACCCCACAGTGGAACGCATATCTTTACATGTTGAAATGCAGACCACTGGTGCTCTATTGCACTGTTTTCTGGTCTGCTGCCAGGAGGAGCCTCCTCTCGCTGTGCACTCGGCTCACTTGGCTGCACCTCTTGCCTCTGATGTGAACACCACCTCAACTTAAAGGGAAAATCCACCCTAAAATAGAATTCACATGTTATTTCTATAATATTGTACAGCTCAGTTTCGATTTGTGAATACGAACAAGTCTCTCCTTTAGCTGAGTACCAATGAGACAATATTCTAGTGATGATGTCACCAAGAGACAAATTGTGGAACAACTCCTGGGACACTATGACAGTACCCGTGGTGATTTTACTGAGATACGGGTACATTTTCTGATTCAGAGCTGTAAGCCCTCCATTTAACTAAAACTCATTTGGATGTAATAGTTCAAACAAAGATTCTATGAGCCCACAAAGTCTGTCAATAATTCATTGTCAGTAGGCCAACTCCAGAAAGTCTTGATGCTCTGATTTCCAGCTTAGGTAGACTGTTACCTATGTTTGTGTGTGTGTGTGTGTGTGTGTGTGTGTGTGTGT
>OMKL01143958.1:0-13578 GCA_900302295.1 Parasudis fraserbrunneri | reverse complement strand
CATTTGCTCTTTCTTTCTTTCTTTCTCTCTCTCTCTCTCTCTCTCTCTCTCCCTCTCTCCCTCCCTCCCTCTTTCTCTCTCTCTCTCTCTCTCTCTCTCTCTCTCTCTCTCTCATCTCCTCTTCCCATGCAAATGTCAGCCTTCACATCGCCTGTCGTCAAAGGTTCCCCGCCACAGCAGGATCTACCCAACCCCAGCTTCTCCTCTCATATCATAGGACTTCACAACAGAAGAAAAAAACTAAAGACGGGGGAGGTGTGAAAAGAAGAGTCACACTCCTTGAAAAGAGACGTTCACCTAAAGATAGAATCCGTAATGCCATCAAACAGCAAAAAAAGATCCGTGCTAGGTAGGCTATTGTGCTTAGTTTACATTTTTTTGTTTTGGTCTGATGTGTGAGTTGATAACTTATTATAATGTTAATTTCTCCAGATCTCTTTTTGCAGAGTCTGGCCAGCAATTCGCCTTATTCACTTTGCCGCGATATTGGTCAAGTTTGATGTAATGTGGGGTGTGGATGTGGAAGTGCCCGTTCACTTCAATTTTAAAACTTAGCTATAAAAATGCTACTTGAAGAACCGAAATAGTCAAAACAACAGTCAGAATACACGATTGGAATTACAAGCTCATGATTACCTAACTCTTGATTGTTTTTCACCGCTGTAGTTTTTGTGTTTTGAAATACTGTACATGGAAGTGAATTAGTCATCTGCTCATTGAAATGCATTTATAGCAATCAACAAAAACAAAGAGGTGAATAAGGCGAATAGCAACCCCTCCAGACCCACTCAAATCCAACCCAAACATCAGACCAAAACAAAAATTTTAAAACAAACAGGTATATGAACATGTGTAAAATAGAAATACGACAGTAAAAGTACCTCATAGTAAAATCCAGTCTTATAATTCACTATCAGTGTTGGGGAGAAGTTAACTATATGTGGTTCAATTACTAGTTTAACTACATTTTGCTGTGGTAGTTTCTCTTCAATCAAATCTTAGTAGTTTGTTCAGCAACTACTGTGGGTCTAGTAGTTAATTACATACTACATGTTGTCCTAAAATTGAGCATTTTCCTGATTCCACCTCAAAAACTGCTCTTTGTCCTCTCCTTAAAGCTGCAATAATTATTCTTGACCACTAGAGGACAGCAAGGAGCCACTCTATTGAATTGAATTGAATTGAATTGAAATACTTTATTATCCCGTGGGGAAATTCGGTGCACAGTTTGCTCACATAGATCACGAATCACATAAGTCACATTACCACTAAGTCACATATATCACACACCATTAAGTAATGTCCAACAAGTGTTGAAGATAAAAATAGAATTAGAGAATAGAGAATACGAAATATACATTCTGCTGTCTTTTGTGCTATGCTACCTTGATCAATATACAATATGCAATTGCCTGTGCTGAGCAACATCCAACTTCTCCTATAGCACCATAACTAAAACAGAATAAAATAAATAAGAATAAAATAAAATAGAGTAAAAGTGCAATACCCCCCAGATAAGTATAGGGTGATATCATATAATATATATATATATAATCTAAGTATGAGGAGCATATGGCTATTGCACGTTCATAGGATAAGGATAAGGCATTTGGTCCTAGTACCAGTCTGTTTAAGATGATCTAGTAACAATCTACAAGTAACCGGGTTTCAAGTATGAGAGGTACAGAGTAGTGCAAGACATAACCACCATCACGGTGATGGAACGTGAAATGGAACGTGAAAATGGCTGACGGAGGAAGGGTGCATGTCTCTGTACTGGCAAATACAAAAAAGTAGTTGTATCATATAATAATAGTGTTTTGCTAACAGTTAAATAGAGGTCATGACATGGCAGATTTTGAGCTACCGGTATTATGTGCATCAGTGCTGTCTTGGTAATAACTATCTCTGTGTATTATAAGCTCTTAAACGTCATCAGACAGCCATTCATCTCTTCATCTTTGTTTTCACCCTCTATTCAGAATTCTTTCATACGTTTTGGAATCGTTCGAAAAATCTGATTATGGATGAAGAATGAAACCAAATAACCTTGTATGAGAAGGCATGCATTTTGATTTACAATGAATGCCTCTGCTTTCATACCTGCCTGAACAGCTGCTGTGATTTTCTGTAATACCAGGTGTCAAGTTGGATGTTATGAACAAGCGTGTACACACACACACACACAGAGAGAGAGAGAGAGAGAGAGATGTGCACGTGCGCACACACACACATACACACACATACACACACACACACACATTTTAATAATTTATTTATGTCCACATATTATCGAACAGGCAAGGGACATTAACAATGTAAATGTACTCAGATATTCAGAGACATTCTCATACACATATATGCTCCGTTGACAATCAGGTTGACACATACAGCACAATTACGCAGACAGCACAGTGACATCTAGAGTCTGCTTCAAGGATATAAAAAGCAACATATCTTCAAAACCATGCAACCGACTGTCACACACACACACACAAGGACACACATTTACAGTTTGCCTGTGCGCGTACACACACACACAGTACACTTTTCATCTTATCGATGTCGTAAGATGTCTTAATATCTCTATCATGCTAGGATGTAGTGTGCACGAACCACTCAGAAGATCAAACAAATACCTGCGGGCTGTTCTCAGCCTCTAATGACGAGCTGCTACTATGCTAACTGTCGTCCCTTCGTCTGTGCAAAACGCTGCTGTGTGTTCAGCAGTAGCGGTGCAGTTAACATGTCCACCGGCTACCCAAGTCAGCCAGCTGACCTAGTTTACTCTCTGTACATTCTCCTAGCTACCTCAGAAACCCCGCCGCAACAAAGACACAATTTTGTCTTCATTATATAGGTGTAGAAAATGCCACTGCCTATGGTTCCACGATAAAATAAGTATAGGAGCTTTGTTTGCCTTTTTATTTATTTATTTATTTATTTATTTAAGTAAATTGCATAACCTTACAGGAGAATCTCTGAGTAGAGTTGCCAACGGTAACCAAATTAAGGTAAATAACTACTTCACATATAACATGTTGCCACTGTTTACATGTCTGCCTTAATTCAAATTCAGCTACACTTACGACAATTAAACAAATAGGCAACAGATAATGAAACCAACTCTGGCACCATGAGCATTGCTAATGCCAAATGTAGGACTACCTGTACACATAATTAGAGTGGCGCTCTGTCAGCGGTGAAGGTGAGCCCGATGGGATGCTCTGGCCGACACTTCTGATCCTGCTGCTGGTCCCCACGCCCATTAACATTCACAACATGCAGCTGAGCCCCTTTTAATCATTTATACATTTCAAATTAAATACGATTACAAACCGTGATCAATGATGGAATTTTAATTACTGCTAATAACTGACCATCTGCCTGGTGGCCAGGGGGTAGAAAGAGGCAGCAAGATGCCCCCAGAAGAGTACACTGAAAATGTTAACCAGAGCCATGAAATGGCTGTGTTAATTAAAAAAGGCACATTAGGCTTGGCCCACCAGTATGGGGGGGTGGTGGGGTGCCGTTGGCTGTGAGGGGTGGAATTGGTAATTGTGACAGGTGAACCTCTGAGTCTGGCCTCAGGTGAGAGGTTTAGGATCAGTCTGACCTGCCACAACTTTCCCTGGTGGACCAACAACCAGATTACACCCTAGAAGTGCTATAAAAAGTAATGGGAGTGTCTCTAAAAAAAGGGGGGTGCTGCAATGTTTGTTTATGTGAAAGAGATCGAGGAGTGAAAATGGGGAAGAGGGAAAAGCGATTAAGGAGTGTATGTATATGCATGATGATGAAATGTTTGTCTATGTCAACATGTATACAGTGAATAGTGTTCTGGGAAGAGCCCTGCTCCAAAAACAAGTAAAACAAGATCCAACTGGTTCCAGGATCCAGTATATATCCGCAGCCAAGAGCAAAAAGCAGCCGCATGCTCAATCTACTGTATCTTTTACACACACAATCATTAATTTTGCATTTTTGCACTATTATTCCCTATCCATTTTATATATATCCTCCATTTTGATAATTATATATATATATAATTTTTATTCTTTTTTTTTTTACCAGTTGTTAGACAGAAGCTGTGCTGTAGATCGATCTAGATGGCGGAGAAAGTGCCAGAAGGCATGTTGTTGAAACATGCCCTGACGGCCAAGGCCAGATTGGCCTCAATAGGGAAAAAGAGATGGTTGGTCTTTGAAAGCTTCTTCGAGTTGTCGGGAGCTATGGTCCTCATGGCCACAAAGCTTGTTATCCCTAGAAAAAGCCACCGGTGAGACCGAGTCCAAAGGGGACTGAATGCCTCCTTCTAAGCCCACACTCCTCTTCTTCTTCCTCTTCTTTTACTGACCTACACTCTTAAACACAACCACTGAGTCAAACTATATGAGAGAGGAGTTTACAATAGTTGTTAATTAAGCTCAAGTGATATTGATCTAAGTATTCAAATGTGCATTCTGCGTCTTCATATAGTATATCACCTATCTAATGACTGTCTCCCACTATCAGATGCAATAACTGTCTGCCACCAAGAACAAAATATAATTTCAGACTTGTGAGAAATAATATCGTCCTACTCTAATAAATTTTTTTAAAGCCTCATGTCTAACGGTATGGTATGTTCTTTTTTCCTATCTACCTGTACTTTTCATGACCAGCACGATGCATTGTGTGATTTTAGGGGTCTGATTACCAGCACAGGCTGACATAGTAGAAAGATAATTGTTTCTCCCTTGAAAGTATAAAGGAAGAGTTTTCTTTAAGATGTGAACAAATGATTAGAAGCACATTAGGCCTTTTTATTACAATATGATGATTCAAATACTGCAATAAAATATTCATTATATCATAATATGCATGCAATTACCTTTAATTTGTTCTGCAGGAAATGTGTTTGTTAAGCTTTAAATAACCCACTGACATGTAAAAATATGAATTTCCATAATTATAATGTAGACCATCATAAAATAATTAAGAATATGCATGACATAAGCATACAATATAGGCTTATTTATCCAAAGATATTCAAACTGACCTGTTGACCAAATTAGTTTAATGCATCATTTATGAAAAATGATGCGAATTCAAAAGTGAATAAATATTCTAGCCACTGGGCCTCATTTATCAAGCAAAATACAAAAAAATGTGTACGTAGAGCTTTTTGAATATACAATCAAATTCATTTCCACTTAAGATGACATTATAAACAGTCGGCATGCATAGTTTGTGTTATTAAATTGTAATTAAATTGTGCCACAGTACTCTATCAACTTTCAACCATGTTGATAAACGAGGCCCATTGTGTGCAACTGATGAAATGCCCTTGTTTATTCTGTGCATGTTATTAGAGGCCATTCATTCTTCATTCTAGACTGCATCAAACATTTAGAAATATGTGTGGTGACTGTGGCAGCGGTGATGACAGTGGTGGTGGTGGTGGTGGTGGTGGTGGTGATGGTGATTATGATGGTGATGATGATGACAATGATGATGATGAAGAAGATGAAGATCATTATTAAAATGATGCTAAACATCATTGTTCAGGCCGTCACTCTCAGGTGGAGGATAGGGTATTTTCAAGAAACCAGAGTTCCAGTATATCCACTATTTTTATAAAGCCATGCAACACTTGAGATATTCATGAATTCCATTTCGTGTTTCATCTTGGTGTGCAATAGACCGGCGGTGAATGATGTTCATATGATATGATGATCTGGCACAAATGATTCCATCCTTCAATGACACGATTTTGACAATTCGCTCACAGATAATTGTCTATCTGTCCATCACAGAAATGACGGCAGTGGAGCAGCTAGGGAATCTAGGACACCTCTTGAGGAAGCTTACAGTATGACACCTCTCACACGTAACACACAGACATTTATCCCTTTGCCTCCTTCACCGTCGATGCAGTATCCATGTGAAATATGGCTTCAAAGGCAAACCTAGTGTATATGCACCTGGAGGTTCCATTTGATATGGAACAGGAAATCACACGTCGACGAGGTGATATTTTTAGACTGCTGTTGCCTCTCCGCTGGGGTTGAACACAGAGGGATTTCTGAGTGATTGCCCATCTAAATAATACAAAGTGTGTTCTCCTGTGCACCCAAGAGGCCCTAGATGCGAAATGACGCGGGGTGACAAGGAACAGCTGATGAGACGTTTTGCAGCAAAAGTCTTTCCGTGTTCCTTCCCCACATTGGGCCTAAGTGGTGTTGAGGAGGCCTGCGCTTTTCCATGAAACAAAGAAAAAACTGACTTGTTTGAGAAAAGGAAGCTATTTTCAGACAAAAAGAAAGGAACATGTGCTGAATAAGAGGCATCATGAAAAACTGTGTAAAGTACACTCATCTAATATGCCAGATGTTATATCTATAGTCTATATACACATCTACAGCATGTCATATTGCTTCAGCCACAGAGATGTTCTGAATGTCTACATATTACATTACAATTTTAAATTGTTTCACTGCATATCAAACATGAAGGCACTCTGCTACAACAAAACTACAATAGTGGAAGTCTCTTATTCATTATCTGTTTGAAGCACAAATAGGAGGAAAAAGGCAAGTTATGGCTTTGAAATTTTGGATCAAACCGTTTTATCTACACAAGAGGGTAAACAGACTGGAGATTGATAACGCTGCCAGTGAAATTAAAAACCAGTTCTCTGAATCCAAATCCTCATTTGTCTGAATAATGAAAAGATCCTAACTGTGGCTGTTGCATGAATCAAAAAAAAAAAAGAAAGAAAGAAAAAAGTTTCCATCTCTGATTAAAAGCAGGAAGTTCATGCACGCATGCAGAGAATTTTCAAATAACTCTCTCAAGGACGTGTGATTACAGAGAGTGTCTAAGTGAAACTCGGAGTGTCAGATCAAGGTGCACCTCTAATCTTAACACCCATGAATCTGACTGATCTGGTGTGGCTATAGCCCATCAAATACAAGAATCAAAAGGAGGATAAATACCAACATACTGTATTCAATTTAAAATGGGGGATTAAATTAATCATTCACACTTTATAATAAACTGTATGCCTATACAATTTCTTGGAAGCATTTGATGTAGTCATACCACGGCACGGTTGATTGGTGTTATCGTAACACATTGCACAGTGCAGTGTACAGTGGTTGGCGCTGGTCATGTCTTTCTATCCTCTGGAACGATGGAGCAAATTAATCAGTCGTATTGAGCTCAACTGAGTAAATCAGAACCAATCGCTTTCTGAGAAAGATCACAGCACCACTCTATAATAACCTGCAAGTTGAAAGTACTTTATGAATCTTTGAGGTCTCAGAGTTTAGCTTGTCATGGAAAGAGAAAATGTATTCACTTTTCCCCCCGATGCTCAAGTGGTGATGGTGACAGCAGCTCCTGATAGCTCTGTAGAGGGCCATAGCCATGCCAGGGGTGCCATAATGACACCCAGGGTATAGCCATTTTGTTCCTCTCAGCTGGAGCCCGGCTCCTTAACAGAGTGCTGCTGTAAATTCACCGGGTCCCGCTGGATGGTACGGGCCCTGCATCATGAGCCCAAACCCAGCCTGGGAACCATTCATCATTACCCAATGAGGAAGTCATGCTGAGGGTGAAAGTTTCTTCGGATAAAATTTTAGCTCAGAATAGGAGACAGTCCAACAGTCTGACCGGAGAGGAACCTATCTGAGCTATTGCAAGCAACCATGGGAAAATCACACATGTTGTTTCCATAATTTCACAGGTCACATACAGAACAAACAGGGTGGTAGAGTAAAGTATGGTAACTTAATCAGGACTGCGGATTATCAGCTTTCAACAAACACTGACTCCACAGAAAACTCCAGAGTTGCTCTAATAGTTTTCCCATGTCAGGCAGCCAGTGCTTGCAAGAGGAACATTTCACCGGGGACTGACAGAAGGATTGGGTTCTAGTATAAGAGGAAGTTGAGTGAGAGGTCCCATTTTGAGCTGCCACAAACAATCAACCGTGACAGGACATAACTGATAGTGTAGAGGCTTAACTTAAGTACCCCCAATACATCCACCCACAAAGTTGTCAGGAACATAAGTATTCATAAACAAACAATGGTGCTAACCTGCAAAAGAAAGGGGCATTGTGCGTTCACACAACAAAATATTGGAATCAAATTGAAAGAGGAATAACGCTGAGCAGT
Organism: Parasudis fraserbrunneri; assembly: GCA_900302295.1. Lineage (NCBI taxonomy): Eukaryota > Metazoa > Chordata > Actinopteri > Aulopiformes > Chlorophthalmidae > Parasudis > Parasudis fraserbrunneri. The sequence continues at coordinate 5,413 of OMKL01143958.1, read as the reverse complement.
ACTGGGAGCAAATGTTCAGAAACAATCGCAACAAAACAATAACAGAATAACTCAAATAAATGCTAATCATAGCACTGCTGCTGTAACTGTTCTAATGCACAATATAACAAATGGTGGCTTACTTCTTATCAATGTCAGAACAAACATGAGGAACGAATGCCCTCAACGGGGAAACATCACCGCCAACTTACAAGTGCGGTTATTGGACGCTATTCTTCAATTGATCATCGTCTAGGTCTATGTACTGAGGCAACACATCAGTATTTTATTGAAGAAATGATTTCCTTTGAGTGTTATATTCTAGCAATAACATCAACCCACAAACTGAAATCTAATTAAATACAACAAACTGAAGTAAAATTACAGTACACATCATTCACCTTCAGCCATTCTATATTCACCCAGAGTTATGATTGCTTTATTGTACAACGTTAGTACTTTAAAATGACAGTCACAAAAAACACAATAACAGACCTCATTTTAGTTTGTGACTTTGCGGCAGTGTTTGCATCAATGTCTGACATGCACAACAAGTCTTACAAGATTTGACCACAGTTGTTTGTGGGCCGGATGTCACGTTTCTGAGATTTTCTGCCCCTCTAGCGTTCACGTGATGTCCACTGTATCAGCGGAGCGCTCTGTAAAAGAAGTTTCGATTTGGGGCTGGCACACAAAGGGCTGGTAAGCAAGGACCAGTTTGGACCGCTTGCAAAGCCTGTGCGGAGCGCCACACTCACCGCACAGGCCCTGTGGCATTGCATGGCGTGGATGCGGCAAGAGCCAACATTTGTCCTTTAGTGAATCAGGCGCTTAATTACATGGGGCGACTCTCATGCTATAATCTGAATTTGGGCTGAGATGGGGCTGTTAGGTCACAGGCAATGACCTTAGTGATATCTCCCACCTCTATCAGATGACAGACACTAGATCAGTCAAAGGCTGCATCTCGCATTCTTCACGACCGATCCTCTCTTTTCCTCCCTCACTACCACTCATCTGCTACTCTTATGGTTCAACGGGAGCTTGACTGCTGATAATTGGGGAAGTGTGAACAGGCGCATGGCAGCCTGGAAGCGTCTGCAACCAGCATGGGCTTTCGTTAGTTTTCTTGTTTTTCCGAGTTGTTTTCTTCAAGAAAAAATCCAATGTGACCACCATCAAACTTGAACTCTGTCACAAAAAAGCTTTAGCTGGCTGCACTAAAGAGCGCTGAGAGGGCTTGTCGAGAGATTCTCCTCCTCGCTGGACCGGTAAGTTCCCTCTATTAGAATAGCTTAGATTCACACTAACCAGCTTCAGGATCATGTTCCAGTTAATCACATAGGGATAGATATACAAGTTGCTGTTGCAGCCTCTTTGGTTATTGATAATGCTAGCTTTAATATGCTTAGCTTAACAATCATATGTTACCCCCTACACAATTTAGGGTTAGGTTTAGTGAGATTATTTTAGCGAGTCTAAGGCCTAGGTCGTAACACTACTAGTAACTCGAAGGAGACAAGGGAAGGAAAGGAGGAGAGGAGAGAGGGAGGAGAGGAGGGGGACATTGGGACAGTTTCTGTACCTCAGCATCATAGATGAGACATCCACTGAAAATGACCTCATGCCAATAGGTGTCCTCCAAAAGTATAGCTTTTTAGTCAATATGTACAAAATTATGAGTTGTTATCAACTTTTCAGATTTCAGTCTCATTAAAAGATGTATATATATATATTCTGGGTCACAGAGGAATGGAGGAGGGAGTGGAGGAAAGGAGGAGGCTTTTACAGAGAAATTAGATGCACCCAGACCCCCAGTCAAAGAGGGTTACACGTACAAGAGAGTTGACAGCAATTATGAGGTGTAGAGGCAGTTGTAGTTTTGTTTATAGTTCAGACTTGGAAGAGAGACACAGATACTAAACTTCAAGAGGTTTTTTATCCCAGCTAAGTTTAGCCTATAATGAATGTGATTGAAGGGTGATTGGTCATTTTATTATGACTCTGCTGATGTGCTCTTATCGACTGATTCAGGCAGTTAATGAAGAGCAGTGTTGCTACTGACGATGACCTTGATGATCATGTTGATGAGGACACAGTTACTGTGGAAGGTATTGTATTGATAATGAAATTATGGCTGGTCTTTTTGCTTAGGCCTGTTAATATTCTGAGGCAGATCAACTGGAATGATATTACGTATTTTTTATGGATTACTGATTACTGCTTGTGTATTTTTATACTTTTGACTGCTGGCTGCTTAGGATTGGACTCATTCTATCCAAAGCTGTTAAAAGATCAGAATTATGATAATGATGACAATGTATTATTATTATTATTATTATTATTATTATTATTATTATTATTACTAGTAGTTTGACTAGTAGTAGTAGTAGTAGTAGTAGTAGTAGTAGAAGTGGTAATGAATGAATGAATGAATGAATGAATGAATGAATGAATGAATGATTTATTCATTTAATCATGTGCCATGCCAATTAAGTGGCCCATTCCACATGGCACCATTATAGAAGAACAGAAACCTGTGGCCGGTGCTCCCGACAGGGAAAGCCTCACTGAGCACAGAGCCCCATACAAACACAACCTCTGGTACAAAGACATTTGGTGAGGTGAGGGGCCCTGAGTGACAGGTAGATAGAGGCCCATGCTAGCTTATATTAGGACCTCGCATCTCATAACCATCCAAATAAATAATATACATAAGCACAAACTGAAAAAAATACTTTGTTGCCCCATAAAGCATTTGTTTTCTCCATTCCCAAGCCTTTTCCAAATATTCAGCAAAAGAAAATATTTCGCTTTCAAAAAGTAATTAATACTACTACTACTACTACTACTACTACTACTACTACGACTATTATGACTAGAAATTGTAATGATAGTAATATTTCATGAATCTGATTATCTGGACCAGGTCTTTCTTACAGTAGACCACTGGGTTCCATCTCTGGCAGAGGAAGGGTCCGTGTTTCATTGTCCTTCCTCAGAGAGGACTCCTGCACCAGGCTGAGCTTTCGGAGATAGATGTCCCATGTAGACCCTGCTTTCAGAGAGCGAGCAGTGGAACATCACAGTGAAGCTCAGAGCCACTTACACCATTCCTGGGTCAACTGAAGGAAAAATGTGGACCCGGGTCTCACTCTCAATAGCTGTGGTTACATGGACAATATTTCCTCAACCACAATCAACCGTTTACATGGACACTAAATAAACGGAACTGCGTTTATATGCCCCAAAGCATGTAATCAAAATATTACTTTTGTGGCATGCCCAGAAAGACCCTGCCTACACTTAGCCCCTTTTACACTCGCCACCTATAGTCTGCTGCTTATTAAGAAAGGACAGAAACTCAAATACTGTGCCCAGCACATGTGGGCTCATTTTTGATAGTTATGTGCATCGTTTCTAACATTAACAACTCGTTTTTTCAGGCCTTTTTTTCAGCTGTAATGTAAAGCTACGCTAGCCAGGGACCCAGACTGGCCATTGGGAGAGTCTGGACAATTCCCGACGGCCTGCTGCCTGATGTGGCCTGACTGCCTGATTTGACCTGCAGTCATGGCCTGTGATAAAAAAAAAAAAGATATATATATATTCAGTCCAAATCACATGCTATTAAGCATGTTGAGTGTAGGCTACAAGGCAAGCCCCCTATTCATTTTGGTTCACTCCCTTTCCTCGTGCCGCAACTCAACTGGCCCACAATACAAATCAAACGCACCCCACTGCACACCAAATTCTGGACTTTTCTTTCTACAGCATTCTCTGCTCCTGCTGCACCTGCATCATGTTTTTACTGAATAAAAATGCATCAACCCTGCTTTCATGGGCCACTGGAGGAGCGAGGACTGAGTATCAGTCTTCAGTTTTCGGTTTTTATTTGGCCTACTTTTACTTTTGCCTTTAAAGGTTCTTCAGTCACCCATTCTTGACAACTCAAGCCTTGTGTAGTCCCATTTCTCTTGTATCATTAACCTAGTCGGTTGCATCCTGATCCTAACGAATTATTGCAAATTCCGTATTTTGTAACAGTGTCACATAACCTGTTGTGATTGTTGTATGGGGGGCATGAAGTTGGTGGAAAGATTTAATGGTACAGTAAAGGGAAGAGAAAAGCACTGGACTGGAGTGCTGTTGTTTGGTAGGTTATTGAGTAGTGTGACTGTCAGCCTCTGGAATCATGAGCTGTGGTGAGTATTTAACCCATATGTGGAACAGAATAATGCTGTCATTATTACGCCCATATGGAATGAAGTGATACTTTGACCTTTGTGGAATGGAGAGGGCTGTTGTGACTATTAGACCTATATAGGACATTGTTTTAAAGGAAGTTGAAACAACTCAGTCAAAACTGGTGGTTTGCAGCTCTGTCTAATGCTGTGGTGTGTGTGTATGTGTGTGTGTGTGTGTGTGTGTGTGTGTGCGTGTGTGCGTGTGTGCGTGTGTGCGTGTGTGCGTGTGTGCGTGTGTGTGTGTGTCGTTTACACTTGCAAGGTGGCCTGGCTTGGCCGGGGTATAACTCCCAGCCTGAATTATTTTCCCAGTCCGGCCCTGCCGGGACCAGCCACTTTTGACCATGGTCTGTGTACTACTGTCCAAGTCAAAGAGATCTTCATTTGGATAATGATAGAAGATCAAGTTGGACATTCACTACACGAACTGACCATCAAGGCATTCAGTGATCCTTTTGGCGAACTCTAAGCTTCCAATAAAGACAGCCACAGAAAAGTTTTGTTTTGCAATTTCCCCAGAAACTGCACTTAACGATGTCAAAGAGCTTAGATGACCCCCAAACATGCGCAGAAATAATATAATTATCCCAAACATGATATGTCCTTCCGATCGCACCTGTCTCTTCAGATTGAGGTGGTCACATAAGGCATTTTCATTCTGATTGGGCTATTGTTCAGATTATTACTGGAATATTAGGGTCCATATAAACACAGCTATTGAGTCCAAACCAGAACTTGGCCAAATGTTTGTGGACCATGACCGGAAGGTCATCGCTTCCAATCCCTAAAAGGAATACTAAGAATGATTTGCTGTACTGACCCTGGTCTGGTATGTACACTATTAGAATGACAGCAAGAGCTGGATAGGCAGAGAGACGTGTGAATGGTAGCTCTGTTGCGGTCTCATCCTCCTGTTTGCCTGGTCAACAAACTTAAATGCGAGTGGGACGCATGTGTTGGACAATGAAAGAAAGTATCTTACCTGGAGCTGTGCTGTGAAAACAGCTGCATGGGCATGCGCATGCTAACAATGGAGCAACATGAAGGATGAGGCACAAAGTCATTAACATTCATTGGAAATATAAATATGAAAAGGAGAGCTGTCATAACAGACTATGAAGGCTGCCTGCTGGAGAAATTTAAAAAGGCATTGTTGGCAATACTTGACAACCCTAGTAAAGAGCTTC
>OMKL01143946.1:0-14315 GCA_900302295.1 Parasudis fraserbrunneri | reverse complement strand
ACAACTGAGAAAAGGCATGATATAAGGGTGAGGGAACGAATATATGGAATGTCCCCACAACACATAAAAACGTGTGTGTATGTGTATGTGTGCGTGTGCGTGTGTGTGTGTGTGTGTGTGTGTGTAGCTAGATTCTGGTTCTGGTCAGTTTCTGCTGTAATGGTCAAGATGGTCTGAGTGGTAAATGTCTTTAAACCAAGGCTGGCCCTATTACATTTAGACACATTACACATGACATTAGATTTTGGACTGGTGCCCTCCAGTCCATTGTGAATGTAACGAAAACCAATCTGGACATCTGGAGAGTCCTGCAAAAAACTGGCTCAGAAACCCCCCTTTATCGTCAATGTAAATAGATACACCATAAACTCTCTTAATGGCCCATATTTCTAGCTTCAGAGAGTAAAGGATAATAAAGTCATTTGATGCAGTGAGGCCAAATACCAATTTCCTTTGTCACCACACTGAAAGGTCTAACATGACTACTCACATCATTACACATAAATACAACTGTGCGCACTGGACTCACAAGAGTCTCCGCTTTATGACTCAGTATGCAGAAATAGGCAAAAAAAAATCTTTGTACAAAATTGAATGATTTTGACTAAGTTGTATGTGATTAGCGCAAATCTGACATGGTTGTAAAGGTGAGACTTCTGTGGATCCAGTGAGCCCAATTTCATTCAGATATCTTGAGGTGAGATATCAGATATCAGATATCTTTCCTGGTGAGGTAGTATGTAAGGGTTGATATCTATGGATTGCTCAACGTCTACAGTTTCAGGTGATACCTCTATCTTCACTCATGCTTTAGAATTGAGGCCGTAACAGCCTCTGAAAGACAGTAATGTCGGTTGCATCGCCTTTGCTACAGTTACAGGTTCATAGGGTTAAAATCTGGAGTAGAATTTCTTTCCCAATAAGTTAGCATAGACTGTCTGGTATCTCTAGATTCCTCAATATCCCTAGGTTCAGATGACATCTGTATCTTCCCTGTAGCGTTAACTTTGAGACCACGAGAGCCTCCGAATGACAATAATGTCAGCAGGTTGTTTTCTTTTCTTTCCCCTCCATTTACTTCAGCCGGTTTTCTAGGCTTAAATATATACAGTATGTAAACTTTGCAGTGACATTTCTCCCCTTTCCCGGTAGGTAGGTAGGTAGGTAACGAGGCAATGCTGGTATCTCTGGATTCCTCAGGGTCTTGTTTATATACATCATATATATACACATCGTAACTGTAGCCTTAAATTTGAGACCTTTAGTTGGAGAAATGAAATTCCTCCACTGATCGAGACTGACCAATGGCAATGCAGATATGACCTTTGACACCACCCTTTCCAAGGAGGGCATAAAAGCCAGGAGAAAACACATCTACAGGTTTCCATATGGATTCTTTTTCTGAACTGAGCTGAGAACTCACCTGGAGCAGTCTCTGGGGAGGGCACCCCTTAGATTACTTTTGTACTGTAACTCAACTTACAGACGGTGGAGAGCATGCACTCCCAATTAATCTCTGATTAATTAAAGCCAATGCATGCTGGCACTCTCAAAACATATTGATTTGACGGATTAGTGATATAATCCCATGTAATCAATTGATTGGCTACTGCTAGGACTCCATGTCCCCTACATCTTGTATATTAAAAATTAATTAGTCAATTTAAATCCAGCATTTAATATATGCGTGTGTGTGTGTGTGTGTGTGTGTGTGTGTGTGTGTGTGTGTGTGTGTGTGTGTGTGTGTGTGTCTGTGTGTTACCTGAACAGGGTAGAATATGGCCTGGAGCGTGGGTAGGATCTCAGTGAAAAACCTCACCCACATCTCAGAAAGGATGAGGAGCTGGCTATCACCTGGAGACAAGAGTTACCACAAAACACTGGCATAACACACACAACATAAACTGCTCCGTTAGGCTGTGATCAGATCAGACACATCTTCTTCATAATCAAACGCTAGAAACGTGGCTGTCAGTGTCACTAATACACAGGGAACAAGAGCGCAAGGAGCAATAAATGTGATGCAGCTAAAGTTGGGACATTGCTCAACTCGCGGTGCCTCCAAAATGCACAGGGCACGTTCAAAGAAGTGTCTAATCTGATGCCTCGTTCAGGAGTCCATTCATAGTCATATTCTCATGACATGTCATGCATTTCTGACCAATACGGCGCAATGCCATCAACACACAGCAAAGCAGCAAAGACCATATGTTTTATGTGTGACGCTGTTATTTAGAATTGATCTAAAAAGATAAGATGCCGATGATTGATTGGTTGGGCCTTCTGTGGGGTCGCTTTGCAGCAATTTATCAAAGCAGCGAGTTGCAATGTGAGGAAAAAAGGAGAAAACTCCAGTCGGAAAATTTTGAGGCAAAAGGCCCAACCAGTCACAATCAACTGGCGATGTTTGTAAGGAATAGCCATGTGAAGATTAACTAGTTTCACTATTAACCAGTAACCACACATAAAAATGTCATATCAAATGTCAATTTCATAACTGTATGCATTGTAGAAGCTACAGTATCTATGTCTGCGTATCCTATGCTACGTCTTTACTAGGCTCTGCTGTTCCATTTAGCCTCATGTTCGCATGGCATTGCGCCTATTAAAATGTGCGCCCAAGTCATATTGTTTGTGTCCCAACTTAACAAACAGAGAGGAGATGGCTGTGAAAATGGCAGAGGGGAAACGTTCAACTGGTAGGAGGTTAAATTTGCAACTTTTACAATCAACGTAGCAATGTGCTTAGAATCAGATGTAATCACAACGGGAGCTCCGCTCACTGCTTCAAAAACGAAAATGACATCCGAGTGCTTTTTACTCATCATTTAACATTGAAATTCATTAAATTAGCCAACATGACGCTATTGTATCATTTTACAAGTACCTTAATAGGTCAACAAAGTGATTGTTTACATTTATAATCTGGGAATTATTATGCTAATTTCACCGTGTTGATGGGGGTTTTGTCTGCAGTAAGAGCCTGTATCAAAAGTATTGGGATCAATATAAAATATCTAATGGCGTTAAGCCATTGGCATAGATTTTACCATAACAAAAAAATCTTTATTAAATGTTTTCGTGGTCAGACATTCATAATTTTGAGATATTTCCATCTAAAAAGGTGTCTTGAAAACGCTAGACTTTGTAAAAACTGGCCACTAAATTCTTGGTACCATGATAGCCTCTGTTGGCACATTCAAGCTATCACAAATGGCATCAATATTTTTCTGTCAAATGGCTACTTCGGTGAACTCTGAGCCATCAGCGATTTCTTGATATCCACTTATCCACCAAAGTCTTGTCTACAACCCTGTGAAATCAGCTTCTTTTATCCCTTTGGGACTTTTAACTTTTTAACCAAAAGGGTGCCCTATCAAATATTCAGAATCCAGTGGAGCGAAAAAGCCCCCGACTCAGGATTCCAGTGGCCCATGTCTTGCTACAGCCGTGGTGCAGCGACCCAGGGGTGGGGCAATAACCCACATACCACAAACACACAGGGAGAATTTAATCAACCATGTGGTATGTTGTATCATTATAGCATACTACCAAATGCTTAGCTAGCTTTCACAATAGGTACTAAAGGCTGTATAACATATATAGCAATATTTTCTATCCATTTCTTTTATTTGAATCTACAATTCACATAAATAGAGCCAAGGCGTTCTCTTGAGCTGAGAGGTGCAAGCTAGTGTCATAAGCAATCACAAAATAGCACAGTTTCGTCAAAGAGAGCTTAATATACACTCATCCAGCTAAATCTTTCCTATAATTCTGTGAAATCAGTTTCTTTTTTACATTTAGCCAAAAGGTGAAGGGTGCCCTATCAAATATTTAGAATCCAGCGCAGCCAAACTGAGAGTTCTGGCTTCTGTCGAACCACGAAAACACAGCAGAATTTAATAATTAAGAATTTAACATGAGCTGGCGTGTTGTTTAACCATATAGCATACAAGCAAATACTTCACAATATGTGCTTAAGTCTGTGGTGGTATATATAACATTGTGATTGTGATTTATATCCAATATTTCTCACAAATATATCCAAAGGCTAACTTTTGGTATTGATGCTTATGTGCCTTGATGCTTGCAGGGGAGCGGTCGGACCATCCATCTACAAATATTGCCATCTGAAAATAAAAACTATACATTACAACATGAACTCTTGGGTCATTGTAAAGACCAGATGAGGTCAGAGGAGTTCCGATTCTTATTTATTGAGGATGACCATAAAACATTTATACATGATGATGTGTATACATGATCATGATCAAACAAATAGGCTAAATTATAATTGTAATGTAATTACACTGATTAGGCTGAAACAACAGCTGCCTAAACCTTTCTGTAATAATTAAGTTACTAATTAGTCTATTGATTGGACTATATTCTAAAGACATAGGGTGTCTATATCTCCTCAGAATCCTCCCAGATGATATGAATTTGCGCCACTCGAGTCGCTGAGCGAAAACAACAGTCCTATGCTGCCCCTTACTGCAGGTAGTTGGACATTGTTAGATAATAATAATAATAACAATCTTATAAGCTTCACAGCAGAGACCGCATAATCATTACTCACATGTATTTAATAATAAAATAAATGAAAAAAGGAATACATTAACACACATTCCTGTTTATTGCGTGTCACAGGAGCCTCCCATTTCACGAAATAAAAGCTAGGTAAACTGATTTAGGTGGGTTAACCCACATATAGCAATACATTCATAAGTCCGATCTTGTAAGTCCTAACCGATGACAAAATGCAACAGATTAAAATACAATTAGTCGATAGCATGCAAATATAACGCTGTCAATCAATTGTGATATGATTATGCCCACAAAACAATTTTGAGTGGGGCTGAGCAGCCAGATTAACTTTTTTTGAGCTGGGTTTTATAATAGGTCTTTTTTTATGTTTATGTTTAATATGACACATTTGATATGATATACACATATATATGTGGCCAGCAATAGCTACACCTCCTCAGATACCCACTCAAATTCAACCCACACATCAAACCAACACAAAGAAACATAAACAAAGCGCAGAACCAAGAGGGGCTCTTTTGCCTAGAGGGTGACGTTAGACGGCATTACAGATTTGACCTTTAATTAGAAGTAAAGGTATAGGCTTTCAAAAGTACTCAAGAATGTTGTGTTATTTAAAAAATAAAATCTACTTAATTACAAGCCACAAAACCAATGTTAAGTCAATGGGGCCACACTTCAGTCTGTACAACTCCTGAAATAAATGCTGAAACCTACTCCACAGTGCACCCAAAGTCGGTTTCAGTGTTTATTTCAGGACTTTTTAGAGACCGAAGCGTGGCCCCATTGACTTTGCATCTGTTTTGTGGTTAACTAGATGGAACTGCGGGTATCCAGTATGAAGAACAGCATGGATTGTGCTGAGAAAGGACTCTACTGATTGACAACATCATTGGTAAGTAGGAAACAGGGCTATGGCTCCAAAATTCGGAACTTACCCTTTAAAAGGAAAAAATCGTTGACAAGTTGAAGAGACAAAACAACATACAACAATATTCATGAGCTGCCTGTGGCCCCACTTACCCTCATACAGACGAATCTTGTCCAGAATGTGTGTTAGGCCTTTGGTCAGTAGTTGGTTCTATTGACAAAAGGACAAGTTTTGTTTTAAAAGCTGTAATATATTGTAAATGACTTGTCACCTTGTGTTTTTTTTAGCAGTGCATTGCTCTGAAAATGGAACAACGATTCAGGCTCAGCTGGCTGAGGTTAATGACAAAATGCAAACATCTGGTGGCATCTGGTGTGCAAATTAAATGGTTCTCACATGCTAGGTGGTGAGTGGTTGCCGAGATGGAAGTGATCATTACATTTTCAAGCTGATACTGCCATCCTCGCTTTAATGAAAAAGGATAGCGATCTATCTGAATACTACTCACAGAGATACATAGGTTTGTGAAATGGTGTGATGACGATAAATGTTAAAAAGACAGAGGGGACGGTTTTTGACCCCAGGGGAGTTGGGTGACCATTTCACAGGTCTCCTCACACAAGTATCTTGGTGTTTTTATTGACAACTCATTAACTTGGTAGCACCCATGTAGACAGTCTCTGTAGCAGACAACAACAACGACTAGTGCAGTTTTTGATCAACACCATAAACTCTTAAGTCGACGCAGGAAGTGCTCATGCATCGGCTTAAGAGTTTATGGTGTTGATCAAAAAATGTATGTTAGTCTTTTACCAGGCAGTCCTAGAGAGCCTTATTAGATACAGCATCACAGTTTGGTTGGTGACTTCTCCGTACAACTAAAGTCCAGACTGGTCCGACTGATGCAGACCGCAATGGAAGATTATAGAGGTGAGACAACATCCATCCTTACAGTTACTTTATGAACAGGCCAATGGGATAGTAAGACCCAACCCAGGGTCTACATGCCGAGAATTAGCTACTGCAGAGTCCCTTATTGTAGATTAAACAGATTTAAAAAAGTAGTCATCCCTGTGTCAATAAAACTTTTGAATAGCAGCAGATAAGGAAAGGATGAGGCCAGGATGGACACTGGAGGATCTTTGTTTTTATTTAAAGGACTTGTGCAGATATTGATTCAAGGGACTTGTGCACTTATAGATGGTTTTGTTTTCTGTTTGTCTATGTGTTTTTAGGATTCTTTTTAGGAGCCTTAATGTTTTATCTAGTAACTGTTTAGTATGTGGAATGTTTGTTTCTTTTACGGCTGCAACATGGGTGTATGCCCACGCTAAATGTTCTACTTAAAGTTAATCTTGAATCTTGAGTTAGGTGTCGTTAGCATCCCTTGCAGAATGTCAACACATGCCAATGAAACATTGGATATAGGATTGAGCTGGTGTCACGTATTGTGTCAAATTTACTAAAGAAAGTGAACATATTATTACACAGTTCAACTTTTCCAAAGGTAAGTTTAAGTGAAATGTACTATCCTTTTGAATAAAAAAAATAAAAGAATGAAAAATAAAAGAATAATAATACATGAATAAATCACAGCTTTGGCAAAATTAAATATACATAGTATCCGCTTTGGACAGTAAGAAACATTAGGCCTCATGCAAGAACTGTTCGTATGCACAGATATGATCTTAAATTGTGCATACAAACATTTTAAGCAATTTTGTGCCATTCACCAATTTGGATTTGTTTGTTGGTATGATCAAAATTTAAAGGTAGAATCTGTAATGCATTTAAAGGTAATTTTTCTTGGCAAAAAATGGCCATAACTCTGAAAGAAGATCTAGGGCTCTAGGCCTATGTTTTCAACCCCAAGGAATTCATGTTCAGTTTATTGGACATCTCACTGTCACTCTAGAGTCAAAGATCCAATATGATGGGTAAAATGGCCATGCTTCTAGCTAAAAATGACCATAACTCCAGAACTAAGCCACATAGAAAGATGATCTTTGGCTCTATATCTGTTTTTGACCCCCAAAGAATTCATTTTTCAAGTTTCTAGGCATGGTGAATACTTTTTTGAGGTCGACTTTGTGTGTCAAGCACATTTTCAAGGTCAAATAACATGGTCAAGGTACTTTCCAAAATCTACATACAAACCCTAAACCCCAGACATTTTAAACTTGGATGGCTTGCCCAAACAAATGCCAAATCTAGGATAAAGAATAAAGTGACCCAGCATGCTTTATTCCAGCACTGCAGCCTTTGTCTGGAAGACTCAGCCTATCCCTCTCTAACCCCCGACATCCCAGACCCCGGTGAACGGGGCTGGGAATGGAATGCCAGAACCAAAGTGTGGGTGCCATATTGGACAGATCTGGCAGATGTCTCGCTGCCTGTGTGGTTGCCTGTAAGGTCAAATGTAATTGCAATCAAGCCATACTCCGCTGTAACCCATTGTGCAAGTTCGAAGGGGGCTGCACTAATAATGACGGTGAAAACTTTCTCAAATGTGTGGCTGTTTCAGTGGGTCCATCATTGTGTTTTCAACCCAAACTAATATCTTGATAATAATGTTTTGAAACTTGAAAACTATTGTGATGTTTTCGTTTTATTTCTTGCATTTCAAATATATAGCTGAAACTGACTATGTTTAATGAGAAAACTCAACTAATGAAGCCATGGCAATTATTTTTGAATGAATAAGCTGTTGCATGATGTTTTTTCATTTATTGATTAAGAATGAGATTTGATAATTGACGATTTATACATGGAGTCGAGTCGAAGATCATCTTTCTATGTGGCTTAGTTCTTGACTTATGGTCATTTTTAGCTTGAACGGCAGCCATTTTGCCCATCATTTTTAATTTAATTTTTTTACAACAGAGCGACAGAGATGTCCACTAAACTGAAAAATGAATTCCTTAGGGTTGAAAACATAGTTCTAGAGCCCTAGGTCATCTTTCTATGTGGCTTGGTTCCAGAATTATGGCTGTTTTTTGCTAGAAATTACGTTGAAAATGACATTTGACCTTATGCCCATACTGAACACCATCTTGTCTACTGGAAAGATAATATGGTCTTTATTTACACAAGCCAACTAAAAGGAATATGACTGTCTTTGTCAAAGGCCCAGCAACAATAGTCATGGTGACAACACAGATCACTCTGTCACTTACCATGTAATGTAAATACCATACTGTCCATACTGTTTATACTGTCCACACTTACCGTAGTTTTTATATAGCTGTTTTATTTATAGTTTAATGTTACTGTACATTTTTTTCATTGTATTTTATTGTATTGTATTTAGTGTAACTTTTTTTTTTATCCGACCCTGAGCACGTTGTCGAAGAACATGGAAAAAAGCATTTCACTGTGGTGTAACTGCATGTGACAAATAAAACTTGAAAAACTTGAAAAACTGGAAATAACATACTGTATGTAAATTGTTAAACTGACTATGTGACTAAATGCAATATATAGCCCAAAACAATCTTGTGTCAGATAATGTGAGCATCAACTTCCCTCCAAACACTTTGGTCTGGTATGCATAATTTCTGGAAATGAGTGTGCAGAATCAGACTATAATTTGACCAATCAGTCATGGTCAAACTTTGGTCACTTTTCCCCACTCAAGCATACCACCATGTAACATCAAATGACTCTATACAAGACCCCTACACCTCAGTTGGGTTCTCTCTGCTGTCTTTACACAATGTTATCTCCTCTTTCCATTAGTCGTTGTCTGTAAATTAATGTGTTGTGTAATTTGTTAGGAATTATGCTGCTTGCTTTCATATTTGAATGAATTAAATGGCATAATGATGTCCTTGCTATCTCTTGTCCAACACCTCAGCAGACATCTGTAAGGCCTGTGCTTGCTATTGACTGCCATTTACCCCTCCCAAGTCTTCCTGAGGACCGAATGGATTAAAGAAAGATTACAAGTAATTTGGCCATTCCTCGAGTGCCGATTTAGGGCAAAATAAGCAAGTAGGAATTTGGCAAATCAGCTTAGTTAAAGAGCAACACGCACTGCAACTTTGCCACTAAGAACTGTTGTAATGTCTTAGTGTTTTTCACAGTGTCTTTGTATTTTGGATTCTAAAGCAATCATGTGAAACCCTTGTCCAAATTATATTGCTCTATTTCCCGCACAAAAATGAACTATGGTAAAACTATAGCATTCCTACATTTTTTTTAATATGCATCCATTACTACATTGCATTTTTAATTACATTAACCACTATAATACTAAAGTCAGTCACTGTAGAAATCCTACGGTAAACCATATACAGACTTTTTATGGTTAATTCATTAATACCTTTACTTAAAGTATCGAAGGATCATTGAAGTTGCCCTAATTTACAATGATATTGAGGTACAAAGACAAATTTTTTTATTTTTTATATAATAAATAAAGAAAAAATGATAAAGAAAAAATAATCAGTTAAAACAATTACATACTGAAACAGAGTGGGTTGTGATCATGGTTCTAAACTGACCAAAGGTTATCAGAGTATCAATCTTTAGGGGGTGTGGATGATCATCCCATGTGTTTGGGGCACAAAAACTAAAAACCAACTTTCCAGAGACCTGAAGCATAAGCCAGTCATTTGAGCGGGTTAGATTGGAGCCAAAGTCCCAATCCAGCATCGCTGTGATGTAAGATGGTAGTTTTCCAGCAAGGGCTTCAAACAAATACGAATGTTTGTTACATCTCTCAGCCAGAGAAGACCAACCAATCTTATCATACAGGATGCAATGATGAGTACCATAACTATCACCAGTACTAAATCTGAGGGCAGAATGATATACAGAGTCTAAGGGCTTAAAGAGATCATTCTGAGAGATAAAAGAGATAATCTTTGGAACCCTAACCCTACAGTATACTTATCACTGATGATGTTGATCGGTAGAATCCTTTCTCAGCACAATCCATGCTATTCGTCACACTAGCTCTGGCTAGTTAGCGCCAAACCAATGCAAAGTCAACTGGGTCAAGCTCCTGTCGGTCTGAGGTTCAACCTGACTGACGCTTACTGAAACTAACTCCATAGTGCACACGAAGTAGATTTCAGTGAGCTTCAATCAGCTTGTACAGACAGGAGCTTGACCCCACTGGCTTTGCATTGGTTTGCTGCTAGCTAGCCAGAACTAGTGAGAGGAACAGCATGGACTGCACTGAGAAAAGACTCTACTGATCAACATCATTATTGGTAAGTAGGAAATAGGGCTAGGGTTCCAAAAATCAGAACAATCCCTTTAAGAGTGGAAGCACCAGCATGTAAATCTCCATAATCCAAAACTGATAGGAAAACTGCATCAACGACCCTCTTCCTACGAATCATAGGGAAGCTGGTTCTGTTTCTGTACAAGCAGCCAATATTTTTGCGGCAGTTCACTGACAATATTGTCTATATATATTGTATTTAAATGTACATTTCTCATCACGCCAGATGCCAAGATATTTATATTCTGTAACTCTCTCAGTGTCAGACCCATTCACAGTGGTACCGGTTTGACTATACTGGGGTGGCAGTCAGGTTGGGGCCTGACAATATCAATAGTAAATCTTAGTCTGTTTGTCAAACCTTACAATGGGTGCATGTTAGGGGTGGGCAATATGATATTGTATGCAATGATATCGATATTAATGTGACGATATGGCACTTGCTGCCCCCTAGTGGTCAGAAAATAATTATTGGCTCTTTAAGGTGGGTGGGAGGTTTCACTCACTAGGCAACAACATAAGAAATGCAGAGAGGAAATCAAGTTAGACTGAAATACCTGGAAATACTCAGTGATAAAGGAGCCCAGTTCGGTCTTGAGAAGCCACCTGCAAAGCCACAGAATGATGGTTATGCATTATAACCCTAGTTATATGAATGCTGAAAAATGACATGCTCCGTGTGCATCCACTGAAAGGATTTCACCAATGCATCTATCACTGACCAGGGCCATGCCCCCCCCTACAAGAATATAAGCAGGGCAGTGGCATACAATCACCATTCCGTGGTTTCTTTTATGAAAAAAGAAAACCCGGGGCCAACAGGGAAAGAAAGCAAGATGCTTCGCCAGCATGTGTATAACTAGGGTTATAATACATAGCCATCATTATATTCATGCTGGCTTCACATCTTGCTTCATCTATAGGACTAATAGGTGAAGCTGGAGCATAGCCCTGATCAATATACCCCCTGTTGGCCCAAAAAAAACAAAAAAGGAGGAGAAACCAAACTCATGCCCCTGGCCAAACCTGCTAAGGGTAAGCCAGGGGAAGGAGTGAAGAGAGGTAACAGCAGGTAGACTACAGTTCTAGGTTACGTATAGTAACAAGACAGTTAGAATACCTGCTCATCCCAACAAAAAGGCCTGGTGACTCAGTGTGTGAGACAGAGAGGAAGAGAGGCAAAAACACATAGAAAACCCCACCTGGGGTTAGAGCTGGGAGACTTCTCATTCTGGCTCAAACTAGAATGGTGAGGAAGAGCTCCCGCACTGAGAACTGAGTGAGAGAGAGAGAGAGTCCTCTTGACACATTCAGCAGATAAAACCTGATGAAAGGGCAAGGGGAAGACCAAGATAGTGCAGCTCAAATGTCATCCACTGAAACCCCTCTGAGAAGAGTGGAGGAGGCAGAGATCCCGTGCATGGAGTGGGCTCTGACCCTGCCCGGTGGAGAAGAGGCTGATGTTAGCTACCGATTCGTGGCTCCCTATTCGCGGCTAGTGATTTTCAGTAGTTTTTTTTTTTACGTTTTTTTATGACAAACTGGGAATACTTTGTTACCTCTGGTGCTGTGACATGTTCATTGATCAAAAACAATGTATTTGTAATTTGTAATGTAGTCGGTGCTATGCCGTATAGACTATATCAAGAAATATCCCCCAGTATAGGATTCAGCCTGGCCCAAATGGATTTTCCCACCCAAAACCGATCTCAAAAATAGCTCTACTGCCCTTTTCAGGCCAGCTTTTCAAGGGTTAAATCACCTTGAACCAACCAAAACACACATGTTGTATACTAAACAGGACATAGACTATCTGATTATGCTGTTTAGAGTCTGGCCCGAGTCATTTTCATGGTCTAATGGACAGTTGAAAAGTCAGTTCCTTACTCGCAGTTAAACACTTCGAAAAGCATGATTTAGAGCACTTTGGGCCACCCATATCAATGTTACAAAAGAAAACTGAACAGTCTGCAATTTGTTTATTTGAAATAGCCTACATTAAGACTGGCTGAAGTTGCAAAATGGGGAGCTGTATTATCTCTTTATCCTGCACAAAATAAAAGTCGTTTCTGTAGAAGATTAATCATTTGCAGTTTTGTATGATGGGTGCTGGCCCAAAATATATTGCAGTAACTAATATGGTGCACAGCACCGTATTACACGTCACTTATCACTCTGTCACTTTATCACTCTGTCACTTATAATGTAATGTAAATACCATACTGTTTATACTGTCTACACTTACCGTAGTTTTTATATAGCTGTTTTATTTATAGTTTAATGTTACTGTACATTTTTTTCTCATTGTATTTTATTGTATTGTATGTAGTGTATTTAGTGTATCTTTTTTTATCCGACCCTGAGCACGTTCTTGAAGAACATGGAAAAAAGCATTTCGCTGTGGTGTAACTGCATGTGACAAATAAATCTTGAAAAATTGAAAAATAATAAATCAGTAGACTGGCCCTTATAGTAGGCTATTTGCGGTTATTGATGGATTGCGGTTATTGATTACGTTTCTGTGAGTGGATGTGTTTCTCTTGTTGGTGTGCTTCTTGTCTTGTCTGTCTGGCGGTGGGCTCTGTTTCATGTTCGATACAGGTGTCCCTCGATGATTGAGATGGTGCTTTGTCCCACCCTGTGCCCTTCACCATTCATGGGGACCTCCATGGATGTCTTGGTCTGATGTCCCGGTCGATGCTCTATCCTTTTGCTGCTATATTTCTCTATTATGTTTGTTTGCATGGCCTAGTCGTGGCTATGAAGTCTGCCTATCTGTCTTCCTGTCTGTCTGTCTGTGTATTTGTATATGTTCCAGACTAGCTCCCGAGGTGAAGGCGGTGCCCTGGTTCTGCCTCCCACCCTGGCTGTCTTTGCTGAATGTATCCGGCTGTGTCCTGCTCTGTGTTTTGCCCCGGCCGTCTCTGCTGTAGGTGCCGGGCCTGTGCCGGGCTGTCTCTGCAGCATGAATCCAGCCATTAGGAGCTGTCCTGCTCTGCCTCCTGTCCCGACCGTCTCTGCTCTAGGTGCCGGCCCTGTGCTTTGCCCCACCGTCCAGCGATGTCTCCTGAATCGTGCGTTCATCGTGTTTCTTGGACCACCTGGATGCTAAACTGTCGGACACCATTTACTCTAGCTCTAATGACACTGTGGTCAAAGTGGATCACTCTGGATGGCAATCATCTGATAGTACTGATGTCTTCCTTACTGTATGATCACCCTGGATGATTACTCGTTTGACATCGTTGATACTATCTCTACTGATTGAATTGAATTGAAATACTTTATTATCCCGTAGGGAAATTTGGTAAAAAATGCTGTTATGCCCCATTGTTTTTGCTTACCTATTATACCTTTCTATGATTTTCCCTGTATTGTTTATCATCACTATTACTCTTTTATTATACTATAGATTATCATTACTATTACTACTACCTAATTTGTTGCCCACTTCAACACCTATTGCACGTCTGGCGTTCTGGTTGGGGGGATCTCCCATTGAATTGCCCATCTAAGGTTTCTTCCCTTTTTTTCCCTATTAAGGTTTTCTTTCTTGTGGGAGTTTTTCCTTATCTTCTGTGGGAGTTTAGCCAGGGGGTTGTTGTATCTGTGTGGGCCTGTGAAGCCCATTGAGACATGTATTGTGATTTTGGGCTGTAC
>OMKL01143917.1:0-10269 GCA_900302295.1 Parasudis fraserbrunneri | reverse complement strand
AGTATTATTTTGGTACAGCCCTACATGTCAGTATTATTTTGGTACAGCCCTACATTTCAGTATTATTTTGGTACAGCCCTACATTTCAGTACTCATTTGGTACAGCCCTACATGTCAGTATTATTTTGGTACAGCCCTACATTTCAGTATTATTTTGGTACAGCCCTACATTTCAGTATTATTTTGGTACAGCCCTACATTTCAGTATTATTTTGGTACAGCCCTACATGTCAGTATTATTTTGGTACAGCCCTACATTTCAGTATTATTTTGGTACAGCCCTACATGTCAGTACTATTTTGGTACAGCCCTACATTTCAGTATTATTTTAATTTTCAGATATGTTTCTTTCTCTTCTCATTAACTTTCAGTCGACTCACACAGTGCCCCATCATGTCTTGATGGTGATTACTTTCCCATTTTCCTGTCTCCAACTCCACGTAATGGAGTAAATCTACCTGCCTATGTCAACAATACATTTGAAATTAAAGTCAGAGCCAAAGCATTATATGCCACGTAAGGACATTTTACATTACATTTTCAAAGTCTACAATCAATACAATATTCATTTTCAAGTATCATTCAAATTGGTGTCATTGTTTTTGTTATTTACCCTGTCTCTCTTGTAGTATCTATGACCTTATTACATTACATTTTCAAAGTCTACAATCAATTATTTTATATACAAGATTCATTTTCAAGTATCGTTCAAATTGGTGTCATTGTTTTTGTTATTTACCCTGTCTCTCTTGTAGTCTCTATGACCTTATTATCAGTGGACCAAGGGGAATTTTCAAGCAAAGGATCTCCGCAGAGGAGTTTACCATAAAATGGACACCAACTGACAATGAACTGAATGACCATTTCCCCATTTGTTTTCTTTTTGAGGCAAGAGACAGGTGAGTTTTGTAACCATCCAACTTATTCTTAATCTCACTAACCACAAATTACTTTTTATCTAATTTTGTTAAAAGAAATTGTTTTCAATTCAGTTTATTTTCAGAGTGGGTTTGCTAGTTGTTGTTTTTTTAAATGTCTTTTATTTCATTTTTATTTAGTTTCACTTTTAGTTTTAATATGTCTTTGTAATATGGGGGGTATTTGTCAGGGGCAACATTTAAAGGTCCCATATTATACTCCTTTTCAACAAATTAATATAGGTCTCTTAGGTCCCCAAAACATATCTTTGAAGTTTTTTGCTGAAAATACTCACGAAATTCAGATCAAACTGTCAAACTAGGTGTTGCAGATCAAATCTGAATTAAGACCCAGCATTTGCATATCCTATTTCTTGCCTAAAATGTTGTCAGAAACATATTTTAGTGAACTGTTTAGGTGGAAAATGAGAAAGTTTACGAGCAAGCCTCCATTTTGTACACGCACACACTGCAAGGCACACGCCTGGCTATAGACAATGTTGATAATGTCTGCAATTCTGAATGGCTTGTTTCAATAGGGAGGGTTCTTGTCACAGCATAAACTGCACCAAGTACATATTTAACATTTTCTCAGTGTTGGGACAACCCCTCATTGTGTAAATCCAATGCAAAACACAGGAAAAGGCCATTTTTAGGATACAGGAACTTGAAGAAGTTCAGAATAGGTATTGTGTAATACAAACGCAACACTTTTTGAAGGCAGTTGACTCTCACAGTCGTATATACAAGACATCCCAGCCTCAGTATTCATATGCACCGATGCCTCTTCATCATGCTTGCGGCGCTTACATTTTATGTAAAATTCAATTTTTATTTTTAATTTCTTTTGATTTTCAGATGTGTTACATATATGACAGCTTGACTGAATCATTTACCTGCTTTAATGTTTTATTTCAGATACAACAGAATCTATCATTCAGAGATGCGATGTGTGATTGTTGACGTTGGACATTATGGTTAGTCAGACATTTTTAACTCTTTCTTTCAATCGTTTTGTCTTTTATAAACAGAATACAAGAATCATACACACGCAAACACACACACACACACACACACACACAAAAACCAAACAAATCAACAAGACTAAATAATCAACAAACTACCAGACAAAGCAGGACCCAAGAAATAAAAAAGTACAAAAGGTATGAGTAAGAAACCAAGGTGGCAGGGTAATCATCATCTTGAGTCACCCTCAAAAGTTAATAGAAGAGGTTCGTGCCACGATTCCAAATGTTATGATGTAATTCATTTGAAAGTATTTGTAACATTTGAAATTGCAGCACAAAATATAACCCTTCACAAAAATCACAATCACAAAAGTGGATTGAGAATTCAGGCCGTTTGGGGATATACCCACTGTTGGCCACCGACATCACATGTCTAGTTTTCTTTGACAGTCTGCAAGATGAATACAACCACCTTGGGACTGAAATGGTTTGCATTTCAAGCTAACATTTTTAAAACATTGACAATACCTCTATGGCAAAATTCCATTCAACTGAAACTGCTCTGGGTCCACATCCTGATATTCACTAACAGTCTCTATTCCTCATCTAACATGTCTGTGAAACCACCCCCAATAATTTTCTTTTTATTTATCCTGTGAAAATATGCAACTACATTGTACAATGCCTACCGTTGCACATCCGCTCATTTTACTGATTGCTGAAACACATTTTACCCAGTTTTGGGTATGACGTAATATCAGTCTATATATGTATTATTTGAGTAAGACATAACATCACCTTTGCTGACTAGCTAGCAAAAACTCACATTCAGCTAGGGACACGTATAAATATTTTTCCTGGTGGAATATGTATAACAGCTAGATAAACGGAAAGACGTTTCTCAAGGTAATCGATGAGAAAGGGTCTTTTACACGTTATTAAAGCTAACTAAATTACATACAAATAATATTATCTCTTCCTACTTAGACACCGTTGTTCACTGCAACGCCACCACAATAAGAGTGGAAGTGGAGAAGTCCTACCTCATCAGACGCAATGAGGGCAACTTACACCTGAACGGCTTCAGCGACCCTAACTGCAACCTGTCAACGCACTCCAACAGCACCCACCTGGTCGCTGTCATGTCACTGAACACCTGTGGGACTACACTAGAGGTATAGCACACTAAACTGTTGCACCTGGAGTGTTTATGCTGTTTTCGTATTTTCATCCCGGTCCTGTTCGTGCTTTGTCCCCCGACATTTTTGACAACCCTTGCTCGTGCAGAATTGAAGGTGTCGCATGACGTTTAGCGTTTATGCTTTGGCAAAGGTTTCTGTCATCTCTATGGTAACGAGACTCCCAAGCTCCTGAGTGTTTATTTACTATGCCAACCTTTCTTCTGTCCCATCCAGGTACACAAATGTTTGCTACAGCCAAAACCCCAAGTGAAACTATAAGCGTATCCATAGTGGTTGGCATTCCATCTAGCTAGCCAATACACTGCATGAAAATCTATGATTGCATCCATAATGTAACAACATTCCACAGTATTAATTTTTTTTTGGTCAAAAATGTATTTCTTTGTTGTTGTAGTTTCTGTCTAGCAGCGGTTGTTAAAAGCCAAGCATAAAATAACCCCTAGGATAGAGTATGGTTTCCCCAAATCATCATCGCACAAAATGTTTCTTTTATTTGATTGAGAGAATTAATTTGGAAAACTGGTTTTGTTAGGACCTGGTCTCCCAAATTTTATAGGAGCTGTTTCTGAAAAGCGTTTTTGAGAGAGAGAGAGAGAGAGAGAGAGAGGGCAGTCATAACTTTTCACTCTCCAGTTCTATTGTACCTCCATGGATGGGAAGAGTATGTTTGACAACGAGGCTGGCTAGCTAGCCACACATGTCATTGTCCTCAAATCAATAACATTTTCACAAACAAATGGTAGGTGATGTTCGTAGCCTCAAGTAGAGTCACTGCAGAATAGTTTTGCATTCATAAATCGAATCACAGCGGTGAAAGTTCACAACACTTGATATCGAGTGCATCACCTCAGCTGCCTGCTAACGTTAGTTCCGTTCAGCGTCTACCATGAAACCACTCATCTCATTAAAGAGCAGATAATAGATGTGTTCTTATGCTAATGGGTTCTATTTTCTTTTCTTTCATTTTCAGGAGGATGACAATAACCTCATTTTCAAGAATGAGATCACATCTGCCAACCCAAACAAAATCATCTCCAGGCAACATGACGTTGAGATCGCATTCTCATGCGTCTATCCCAAACGAGCCAATATAACCCTGGGATTCAGGCACAAAAATCCATATGCGTTTACAGAGAAAGGCTTTGGTGCTTTCAGCTTTCAGTTTGAGTTCTTTGAGAGTCAGCGATTCAGGCAGCAAAAGGATCCCAACATATACCCAGTGGAGGTGTACCTCAAACAGATGATCTTCATGGAGATAGAGGCAACCACCTCCATCCCCAACACAGAGTTATTTGTGGAGTCCTGCAAGGCAACCCCCTATGACAACCCAAACTCTCGTATTGCCTACACCATCATCGAAAATGGGTAGGAACGCTGTGATGAAATATTCAACTCAACTCAAATGACTCAAACGTCATACATGTCAATTCAATAATGTACAATGTAACTTAATTAATCTATTAATCACTACTATGCGTAGTGTGCCATGGGTCTGATGTGTCACGCTAAATAAATCCATATTGTGTGTCATAGGTGGTAACATAGTAGTGTTAGTAGGTAGTAGATAGTAGTTTTACTTTTTAATTATTACTATTTCATTGTTACAGGTGTGTAAGGGACAACACAGTGCAAATCTACCCCAGCTCCAAGTCAAAATTCAGATTTGGAATGGAGGCTTTTGAATTCATTGGCGCCCACGAGGAGGTAAAGTGAAATACAGTAGCATTTTATTCATACAGTAGAACAATGTGTAAATGTATTCTTGGTTTGATTAAAATGACATAACATTACCAAAGAGTTATGTTATATATTGGCCATTAGGGAGCAGCCACATTGATCCATCACAAAATGGAGATGAGATAGACGGAAGGTATTACTATCCATTAATATATTCGTAATTAGAACTTGGCAAATGTGAATTTGCAGAAACAGCATTGCTATAGATGGTGACACATCTGTCAGTTGCAAATGTTCGTCCTCTCCAAACTTTTCTCACCGTTAAAACGGACACAAATCTGGGGGAGACAGACTCATCATCAGTCCCGTCCAACAAACGGATACTCCGCACTGAAAAATGATTAAAAGCAAAAGTAGACACAATGGATTAATGTGGCTGGGTCCTTACAGGATGAAATGTTCAAGTGATCCAAGGAGGGAGTGACTGTTAAGCCTGTGTGTCTGTAGGTTTACATCACTTGCTCCGTCATCCTGTGTGAGACTGGTGCCCCTGACACCCGGTGCTCTCAAGGATGCATCAAGTCCAACTCAGGCCACCAGCGCCGCAGAAGAGAAGCCACCACCCAGTCAGCCAGGCACTCCATTTCCCAGGGACCCCTGCACCTGATTAGAACCTCTGACAGCCAAGGTAAAATATATTTTATATAGGCATACACATTTCCTTCACTGAAATGTCTTGCTATTTCAAATTCCCTAATCTGAGTCTTTGAAAGCCTTCTTCACTAGAGAGGGGTTTGTGTGTGTGTGTGTGTGTGTGTACGTAATCTTTTTTGTTGGTTTTTCATCTTTTGCTTCTGTTTTAGTCTCTCATCCAAGCCTGAATCTGGGCTTGAACGTCCTCTTCATTGTCGGCTGCCTCCTGGCGTGTGGACTGGTGATCTACCGATCGAGGAGGTCCAAAGTCAAATACCAGCCCTTGCCAACCTCTGACCTCAACTGAGGACATGAGCTGTCCTTGCACACTTCAGAATCATCAGGCGATAGAAGAAGTTACCAATGGCAATACGATTCCACTGTCCATTTTTCTACTGAAAATGTTTGGTATAGAGGGTCTTTGTGTACTTACCTAAGGTAAGGGTGGATTGAATCAAAGTTTGAGAGAAGATTTTATTATTTAGGCGTGTTTTATGTGAGAATGATAGGTTGTATTGGGAGGGCAGGCATGTCATATTTACATACTGTCTATGTCATTTTATTTGTCATATTTTTATTCAATCAAGTCAATCATCTATTCATTAGCAGTGAATATGATGAGGGATGGAAATTAACTAAGTATGTACATGTACCCTACACTTAAGTACAATTTTGTCATACTTGTATTTGACTGGACTATTTCCATTTCAGGAAGCTTATATTCCACTACATTTTGAGGCAGATATCTTCAGTAGATTTATCTTACACCTAGTGACTTTGAAGGAAAATGTTTTGTTCACATTAATACAATGCACTTTTAGATGTTGAACTGGCAAACTTTGAGATGATGCAATCAAAGGCTGCTTAACTGGACCCTTTATGTACCAGTAAGTAATTTAATAAAAAATTAAACTCTTCCTGACAATGAAGACATTTTAAGCAAACATTTAGCCAACTTTTACTTTTTGGTTTTGATTTACATTTTTGGTTTACATTTACTTTAACTTTTTATTTAATCAAAGAATTTGAGTAGTACTTGAACTTGAATAAGAGTGTTATGAAATGTGCGTTGTGCTGATGGGTTTTATTGGTAACTGAAATGTATACAGATTATGCTATGATTTATAAAACAAATGGTTATATCCATTAAGAACAATACATCTATTTTCTCACTTTAAATATTTCTGTTGTGTCTGAATAACTTTAGAACCCATTGCGTGGCATTTCGCTGAGACTCTCATTCCTTTCACTTCAGTTGATGTGCATGTGTGAAACTGATAATTAAAGGGAGAAAGAGACAAAGAAATTTGCAAGTCATACTTTAAATTTTGGATGACAAATTTGTAAAGTAGATTACCTATTGCAAGAGGTCCCCCAGTAGTCCCATGCACATTAAAACAAGACATACAGAAAAAAGGAGTATGTCACATACATCAATTGTCATTAACCAGGACAGACTTCCAACACAATACTAGGGCTGAGACTGATGACGTTTCACAAGTCCACAAGAACACAAGTCCAGTCAAGAACGCAGACTGGAGAAACACCCTGAAACTTACAACAAAGTGACCGGATCTGCTTTTATTTTAAGACGCATCAAATGCCAAAACAAACATGTACCCTTGACTCAGAAGTGCCTGTTTTATTGGAATCTGCACAGCAGTAGTCGGTTTATACTTAAGAAATATGATATTTAGACTAGGTCCCCAAAATGAATCGAGGTGATCGAACAGCCTGACGCCTAGGAGGGATGGTGGTGTTGACAGCAGGGACCGCAGTGGTTGCTAGCTTGTATGATGACCTTATATAGGGGCAAGAAACTTGACAACTTCTGCTGAAGTGAAATATCCCTTTAACGCTGTCAGATGTGTGTCCACACTTTCAGAAGGTATATTTTATAAATTTAAAATTAATGTGCTTATATCCTGTGCAGCCAATAGTGTTGATCTATTTAAACACTTTTCCAAACTCCCATAACTGTTAAATTATTATTTTATGTTCTTGATTTAAAAGACAAAGTTACAAATCCTGGACATTTGAAAAGTGAGTTACTCACGGTATAGCACAATAACTGAAAAAATAGTAAAAAGTGATGATAGTGTCTTGACACGACCACCTTTGGACTTGTCCCCACCCATAGGAAAGCAAAATCCAAGACGAGATCTAATTTGTAACTTCTCCTCGACAAAAAAGAGATCTGTTCGATACCAAAATGAGAATGAGGATATTTACACATGTTTCTCAAAGTCAGCTCAGGAGAAACAACTATAGCTGAGCATATATTGGTATTAAAAGCTATGAGATCTTTAAATTATCTCAGTGAAGTATACTTTACTGTAGCTCTCTTTTAAATATCTGTATGAATGAGAACATGCATTGAAGTGAAATCTCAGACACCTCAGTGTGTTTTTAGGTCTCCTAGAATGTTTGTGGCCATATGAGACAATATTGAGAGCTCAATGGCTTCTCAAATAATTCTCAAATGGTGTCAAAAAAGGATCTTTGTTACTCCTTACGCTGCGGTCCCATTATTGACAACCAGCTCTCTCTCTCTCTCTCTCTCTCTCTCGCTCATTTCATGTCCCTCACAAAATGTCCCTCACAGAACGTCCATGAGTGGACGTCCATAAGTGAGTGAGTGAGTGACCACAATTTGCCATGCATAGCCCACGTTAGCAGTTTTGCGTGCCGTGAGAAAAATGGACTTGTGCGCTCCCAAGACTACAATGCAAACAGGTATGAAATAGTATGCCCTCTAGAAGCCATCTAAGCCTAGATGACAGAATGACTGATGGATCTGACATGAAAATGTCACTTTGATGCCCTAAGCTGTACCATGGGAAAAACTGGGCTGTGATAATGATACTTACATATCGTCACTAAATATGGGCTAAATGGGCTACCCATTTGTTTAGGTTTGGATCAGTGATCAGGCCTTTTACCCCTTTGGTCTTGGTCTTTATTCAACTTAACTAGGCCAAGTCTGTTACTTTCGTTTGCTTTATTCGAAATACAGGTTTGCTTCACTCAACTGGTGTGCAGTGTTGTTATCATTATTCTTTGTTGTTATCATCAACAACAAAAGATCAGCATTGTCATCTTATGAGCCAACACATTTGACATGTCACATACATGAACTGTTGCTTGGTTGTTGTTTCTTTCATCTCTTTTCAGTGAGCCATTTCCTGTAACTTGATCAAGGATTAACAATGACCTACCTAACCAGTTACCCGATCAGTCATCTTCAATTAATTCTTTAGTTAAGAGTTTGTTCTGACTATGGGAAAAATAAATATGCCATGAAGATTGTTAACCCTCTGGGTCAACATTACTATCTTTCAGAGAATGTAGCTGGCTCAATTTGAAAGCTAGAGTGAAGATATCATATGAGACCATATTTAAATAGTTCTCCAAAGTTTGTCATGGTCTGCCCTTCAGTCCCTCTCCATGTCCCCCATGCCTTGGACTGTTCCCTGCCCCCAGCCTTGGACTGCCCTGTTTTCCCTTGCCCCTCTCTCCTTGGACAATTTCCCCCTCTTGTCTGTTTTATCCCTGCTCTCTCTCTCCCTGCTCTCTGTCTCTCTCTCCCCTGTTTATGTTCCCTGTTTAGCTATGTATTCCTTGTGTTATCTAGTTTTTTAGTTTTCATGTTTCCTGTTCAGTCTAGTTCAGTGCTTTCTTGTTATCTGTTTAGTCTAGTTGTTTTATGTTTCGTCTAGTTTGTTTCTTGTGATAGTTCTCTGTTTAGTTCCTTGTATCATGTTTCTTGTCTTGTATTATGTTTCTTTGTCTTGGTTCAGTTCTATGTATTGTGTTCTGTCTTGGTCTTGTAGTTCTATGTTCAGTTTCTCTCCTGTCTAGTTTCTCTAGTTCTTTGTCTGTTTCTCCTCCCAGGTGTCTCTCGTGGTAATCATCCCAGGTGTTTCTCGTTTTGTCATTTGTCTCTGTGTATTTGAGTTCCCCTTGTCCTGTTCAGTTTGTTGGTTCATTGTCTCTAGTCTGTGTCTCTGTCAGATGTGTTCCTATTGGTTGTCCTCTGTCAGTGTTCCGTTTCCTAGTAAGTCTGTTCCTTGTGTTCCTGACATTCTCCTTGTTTGTAGTTTCGTTTTTTCCTCGTGTCTATTTTTGCTTTTTTTGAATCTTTTTTGTTTGTTTCTACCCCCCTTTGTTCCTGTTTTTTTAATTGTACCTGTTCCTTTATCAAAACACCCTCAGAACCTACCACTGCCTCAACTGTCAAATGCTTGACTAAGCGACTAACTAGCAAACTAGGTTAGACCACTCAAATCTGTTTTTATTTAACTATACCTCCCGGCCTACTTATACTCCCCACTGCTGAATACATTTGTCAGATAGTTTACAAGGAACTCATCACATGATATCTCAAGACACCACTAATCAAATGTATGAAGAAACTTGGGGAATTAGGCTATGCATTTTGGTGCTGCTTACCTCCATTTCTAAAACAAATTTTGTTTTATGTTTTATTTTCATTTAATAAAAAATATTATTGTTGTACCATGATGTTGTTGTTGTTGTTGTTGTGATGGTTGTTCCTAGCAGTCACACACCAGATCAGACCGGTTTGATAAGGGTGGTGGTATCATCACATACTTTAAAAAGTACTGCTAAAAAGGTAACCACAGTGAAAGACAAATAATATTCCTACAGCATTATGTGGCATTGGCATTGCTATCCCATGGTTTCTCATATCACTGCTACGCTGATGATACGCAACTCTTCCTTTCCTTTCCCCCGGACAGACACCCAAGTTTCCACACGAATCTCAGCCTGCCTGGCCGACATCTCCAC
>OMKL01143897.1:0-11890 GCA_900302295.1 Parasudis fraserbrunneri | reverse complement strand
GCCTTGTGTAACTCCCTCCAGGAAGGAAGGTAGTCGCTTAGAC
The DNA here is from genome assembly GCA_900302295.1 of Parasudis fraserbrunneri. NCBI lineage: Eukaryota > Metazoa > Chordata > Actinopteri > Aulopiformes > Chlorophthalmidae > Parasudis > Parasudis fraserbrunneri. Next base: position 11,847 of record OMKL01143897.1, on the reverse strand, counting down.
CACCCAATCACCAAGTATCTTCTCTCTCAGTAATCCCTTTCTATCTTTTCTAAACAGCAATCTTATACTTTATTGCTTTAGTTCTTTTCAGTACTAGGCCTCAAAACTCCACCGAGTTTCCTCATAAAAGCCAGGACCATGTGCTCCAAACCTGGCTTCCATTTCCTCCTTTCCACCTGGCCACGCCCACATGCTATTATGCTTTCTGACAGGAAGTGATGAGGAGAGGTCAGAAGGTGGCAGGAAAGACACAGATACATAAGACATAAGATTCATAATCAACCCTGTATCCTTGTCCTTTTAAGAGAAAATAAACAAAGAAAAAAACAGCTTACATGCTATGGAACCCTGAAACTGGAGGGGTTACAAGGTTATTGGCAGCTTGGCCCGAATGCACTCTGAAACTCCCAACGTTTACAGTGCAGTTGCCTTCATTTAGGAGCCGCCTCTCCGCTCCGCTATGCCATCTTTAAATGTAATGTCATGTAACGTCAGCACCGAGGCTCCCTACAGTGCAATGGCGCAAGGTAGCAAATGGCTTATTTTGAGAGACCGGTTTCACACCCAAGCCTGCTGTCACGGGCTGTTAACCGTTGTTAGTCTATTGGGGGTGCCAGCTGTCACTCCACTTGCCCTCGTGAATATGTGTTGGTTCTTGAGTGATACTCTATCAGAGGAGGACGAGGCAGCCTGCAGGCTTATCACAGCGGCTGACAGAACCGCACGAGCGAGCGAACAAACGTCCAACCGACATTGCCATTCCCCATATATACGAATCTACCATATATTTGATATATTTTAATATAATATAAATAATAATTTCTATATTGTATATTCACAGTATTGTAAAAACGCATACCTTTGCACGGATTCATGACGGTAGACCGCATAGCCGTTACTTCCACATGAGACGGATTCCATCTAGTCATGACCACTGTTGCGTTCTGAATATTGGGAAGACAGTGCGGAAAAAATGAAGTCGAAACAGTGCAAATGAATGAGGTTAAACAAGAAAATATCTTTTGGATATTTATTTGAAGTGAATAAGCAATGTACAAGATTACTCAGCTGAGGACCATCGACAGAATAATGGTAAAACACATATGGGATGCTGCGCTCTTTATCCTCGTTCTCTGGGGGCTGCTGTTGGTGCTGTCGTTTTCTGATTGGTCCACATGGGTCTTGAACCCCTGGGCGTTAACTGTCTGGTTTTGAACTTGGTGTTCCCCGAAACAGAGACATAGGACAGGAAACAGCTCAGCGTCTTGTTCTGTTTTTTAAAGCTTGTGGTGTCTATTATTCTGTTCAAGGGTCAAGGGGCCGTTTTGGGAGTGATAGGTCAAGATACTGATCACTTCTGTTATAATGCACAGCCATCTGTTTCTCTGTTTCATGTCTGCATAAGGCCATAACTGGGAAATAATTGTGATAAGAGAAGTATGATAAGAGAATTACATGTGGTGAAATAAACATTATTGTATTCTTTTACGACTCCCACTGATGAGAAACACTGTTGTAGTCTCTACACCACGCACCAGGATGTGTGGTGCTTCATGAGTTTCGATGATAAAGGAATGGGGATGGGGACAGTGCAGAGTGTGGGTTTGTCATCACGCTGGTAAGGGGCGTGCAGATGTGTTATTTGAGTTCATAAGTGCCAGCAGGGCCAGGGAGGGCAGATGACCACTGAGTGAGTATTTTTGTCACCTAACGTTAGCGAGGTCAAACCTTTTGCTCTTAATGTATAATCACGATGTGAATGGGAGCTCCACTCACTGCTTCAAAACAAAAGTGACTTCTGGGTGCTTTTTAACTCCATTTAACTCTGAAATGTATGATCTAAGTGAATATAAAGCGATTGAATCATTATACAAATATCTTAGGAGCTCAAAAGAGAAGTTGTTTACGTTTATAACCCGGGAACTATTATGCTAACTTGACCGTGCTGATGGGGGTATTGTATACAGTTAGCGCCCATAGAGAACTTATTGGGATCAATATAAAATATCTAATGGCACTAAGTCATTGGCATAGATTTTACCATAACAAAAAAAAATCATTATGAAGCATTTTAGTGGTCAACAGTTCATTATTTAGCGGTATTTTAATCTAGTAATGCTATGTTTTGGCCAACAAAAGCTAGGGTGGTGAAACTCATGCACAATGCATCCTGGTACATGTAGGCACTGCCGGCACGGCTCCACGAGCAGGAAAACTCTGATTTCTCAGTCAATATAACATGCACTGAGGAATTTGTTGCTTCAATGGACTACATTTACCATCAACACTGATTGGACATCCACATAAAAAAGTGGTGAAATTCACCTTTAAAATCCTATTTCAACTGGATTAGTTTTACTGGGGTAGGTAATGATTTTTACATGCTATGGTTCCGATTCAGAGTTCACCTTCCATAATATTCATAAACTCCTGAGTGTCATTCACTCCTTTGCATCCTTGGAAGTCCCTGAAGTAATTGTCTCCTTGGATGCGGAGAAAGCATTTGACAGGGTTGAGTGGGAAAACTTATTTGCAGTGTTGGAAAAATTTGCCTTTGGACCAAAACTAATCTCCTGGATTCATCTATTATACTCCTCACCGAAAGCGTCAATTATTACCAATAAATGACACTCTCAGCTTTTCCCTTTAACTAGGGCTGCACGGAAAGTTTGCCCCTTTAGCCCACTCCTCTTTGCCCTAGCCATAGAGCCTCTCTATTATGCTTAAAACCTTGCAATCGTTCTACGGAATTCATAGAGGAGGTACAGAACACAGAGTATCCTTATATGCAGATGATCTGTTACTTTACTTATCTGACCCTGTGTCTTGTGTCCCTGATATTGTAGAAATGCTGCATAGATTTGGCTCCTTCTCAGGGTATAAATTGAACTTCTCTGAAAGCAAATGTTTTCCTAATGAATCAACAATTTCCTACCTAGCCCTTCAAATTTTAGACATCATTTTAAGTTTCTCTTAAAGTTTTCTCTATTCAAGGCCCCATATGCAACAATTACCTTTTTCTCCCAGGCAAACTAGATTCAACATTTGGTCAGTGGCATAGGATGGACCTTGTTAAATCTAAGGACCTCTATATAGGTAATACTTTTGCTGATTTTAATACCCTCTCGGCTACATTTAGTCTATCCCATTCCAATCTTTTCAGATATTTTCAAATTAGGCACTTTATTCAGTCCCACTGCACACATTTTCCTGAGATGTCACCAAAATCTGGACTGGACACAATTATACAAACCACAGTCTCATATCTAATCTTTATGACACTATAACTTCTATAAAAAAAAAAAAAGTGAAATGTAATGTAAAATTCATACAGACTGGGTAGAGGAGCTAGGAACAGAAATATTTGATTTAACATAGGAAAGTGCCTTGTATAGGGTGAATGAAACAACTTCATGCGCTTGTTTTGCATCTTATTCACTATTGTAAGGCAAAAAATAATGATGATGTTGATGACACATGATAGATGACATACCACTAAGCCAGACTTGACTCACATGTTCTGGTCTTGTTCTAGGCTGTCAGACTTCTGGACCACTATTATTTAAAACCCGTTTTTGAGTTTCTGGAGAATATTTTCAAATGTCAAATAAAAAAAATAAAAAAAATTTAAAGATGCATTTGCCGTTGCCTCACTTTTAGCCCACAGGAGGAGTCTACTGGAGTGGAAATCTGCCAATCCACCAAAAGCCTCAGTTTGGCTAAAAGACTTAGTGATGTTTTTAAAATGAGAAATGATCAAACACTTCAACAGAGGCTCAATCAGAAAGTTTCATTCCACTTGGGATCCCATTCTATTACATTTTGAAATAATCAATGCTCTTCCCCCTGACTGAAAGTATGGAATGTAAGACCTTTTTAAAATGTGCTGTGTGTTGCAGACAGAATATCTGATTTGGAATGGTGAAAAGGTAAAAAAATAAAATAATGGGGCACTAATTATTTGAATTTTCAACAGACAATCTGATAAACCCTGGAGGGCAGGCAGCCAATAATCTACCTACTACAGAACTGTAGCTAACATTCTGATTCAAACATTCTGGATACAAATTTCCACATATATAATATCAAATAATGGGCACCCAATTTGATCCTCGTGAGACTCCATAGACTACATACTACAGAATGTAGCCCTTATGGGTCCTGCTACCTTGAAGTGGAAGGTCAAGAGACACCTTTGAAAATTTGAACAACTTCCTGTAAAATGTTAGCTTAATTTTTTTGCAATATTTAGACTATTTTCCCAGTAGGCTAGCGTGACTTGTTTGGTACCTACGTATTCCTTGTAACCTCCAGTTTAAAATGTTGCCACTAGCTTCACACTCACTTGTGAGCCCGCTAGAACCTATAAAAGACGGTGTGTTGGACGGGGCACTGGCACCAAGTCGTCGTCTGAGGAATAACCAGATGTATCATTCTGACTGTATGGGCCTGGCCCACTAAGGCCTGCCCACAGTGACAGGTGTGTGTGTGTGTGTGTGTGTGTGTGTGTATGTAGGCTACCTCTCTCTCTCTCTCTCTCTCTCCCTCTCCCTCCTTGTGTCTTGAGCAACTCTATGAATCAGCCTACCTCAAGAAACTTATTAAGGTTGGCCAACAACATTGTCTCTGATCCCTACCATGTCCTGAACAGTGAATACAAATTGTTACTATCAAACCATTTAACACTACCGGAGATACAGGGTTCCACGATTTGATAGGGTTAGACTGAGGCATTCTTTTGTGCACCAGTCAATCCTGAATTTAAATATGGAGCTTAATCCCAGATCAAATGCATGTTCAAGGGCCTTGAATATCGTCTTCTGTGATTGTAATGTTATGTTTAAGTGTATGCATCTTTGTCTCTTGTCTCAATTTGTGTTCTTTGTTTTTTGCAAATGGAACTGCTGAGATGCAAGAAAAATTTCAGACTCAGTCTGACAATAAAGTATTATCGTTTTGCATTGTATCGTATCGTCTTCACATGAACGCAGAGTGAATATCCTATATGGGACAAAAGCAATGCCATTTAAAATCATCTTTAGGACTGGCCTACTTTCGATTTGCATGTCACGACTTTCCAAAAGTGACCACTGCTACTCTGCCACTGCCATTTAAAATCATCTCGAGGACTGGCCTACTTTAGATTTGCATATCACGACTTTCCGAAAGTGACCACTGCAGTGTTCTGCTGCTGCCTTCCTCTCCTTCACTCACCTCTTCATTACATTGTGATTGACATGAAGGCAGAGAGTCCGTATGAAACTAGACTACATCCATATTGATACGCAAAAGCACCTCTATGACTCCATCGTAGACTAATGAAGAACAACGTTTGCATTCGGGAATATTCAAAGGGAAATTAATGGTAACATATGGGAATTAACGGGGATTAAATGGCAATATAGGGGGTTGTATTTACCATGTCATATGCAGATTAACATAAACCTTTTACCATATCATAAGCAGACATAATTGCAAACCCTCCTTATAGAAGTAATAAAAAAAAAATCAACAATTTAATTAAGTTGAACTTTAATTAAATGAGTCAACTCTTTACATTGTATTATATATTGTATTGGAGTGCTCTACGCATGTGATGGGAGAATGCACCATGCATGGAGAGGGCTGTAATTCTATTAGATGGGATGCTGCAAAGTCTGTCTAAAGTGATTGTGGTTCACTCTGCCGCCATCTTGATAACGGGGACTAACACGACCAGACCCCTATCGCTTTCATATTTTAAGTCACTGATAAATCACTGACAATACAGAATGGTTAAGTTGGTCAAAAAGGACAAAGTCTTTTGTTTCCACTTTGACCAGCTTCTCTGCATGCGCCTTCCAGTGGATCTGCCACAGAGTCCTTAGTTACCATGGCAACCACCCATCCACCCATCACTATTCACGATACACATATTTAAAACTCACATTTCACCTCAAAAATGCAGTCAATTATAATTTCACTAAACATCAAATCACATCAAATGTCATCATTTTCTCGGAATATCTTTAGTGCCATTGTTAGTGTTACAGATTTCCCCATTCAAAACTACCACAGTGTTTTGCTGCAGAGTGCCTGCTCATTATATAGACAGCAATTACTATGCTGGTAATTGCCTGTACATGTAATGGAGGACTGCAGTGCACATTGACTGCACTGTGCAGTGTTGCACTTCAACTGAATTTTCATTAAATGGGGTTTATTTTAACTAAAACATGCCATAAGACATATTATTGCCTTATTATGTGTACCCCCCCCCAAAAAAAAAAAAGCTCACTATTATAACCTATGTTTTTTTCCCATGGAAAATGTACAGAAATGTACTGCAAACGTTACAACCCCTTGCAACCCTAACCCTAACCCTTACATAAGTAACGAACATAAGCCATCATGATTTGCTGCAAAACTATAACTTTGCAGTGATCCCTGCCATCGGGACAGCCTTGCAACAAAGCGTGTCTCCTTTCCCACCCTACTCACACCATAGTCTATCTCCTTTTTCTTTTCTTAAGATCCAAAGAAAGCCAGCTGATATAAGTTGTTGTCTTTTCATTTTAACTTTGACATTCAGACACCCCCCCCTAACTGGAGAAAGAAGAAGGATAGGCTACAGGGCGCATGGTGATAGTTACATGAGCAGCCAGTAGGCAAAAGCAAACAGTTACAGAAGCAATAGTCCGCACAAAGAAGCTAGGGGCATCATGGAGCATGGCCAGAGCACCCGACACACCGGAGCGGCATTGATATATCAAAAATGAAAAAAAAATAGAACCTAGAAACTGCAGCCTTTTATGGACTACAAGACAGACAGCGCTGTGGCACAGCAGAAAAAATATGTCACGTGAATAGGACTTTGATAGCATTTCGCAGCTGTGCCACTTTTTCAACGGTGCAGGAAAAATAATGACTTAGGTCTGGACCCCGGTGTACTCGCGTGTTAACTGCAGCACTGGTGTCCTCATGTGAACTGATGGTGGCTGCTGTTTGAACTCGATGGTGCTCGCGTATGACGTCTCGTCCTTGAGGCCTAATTTTCCTAATAGCAGATGTCTCATGCATCGACCCCCTCAAGGCTGCCGCGTTTCAATGGTGGCGTCTGTGCTTTTTTCGATTGAGTTTTCTATTCGACCGTATATATATCTACTGCAAATTATAAGTGGACTTACTAGGATGAGCTCGTTAGCTAGCGTGCCTGCAGGAGCTAACGTCACCATCTCCCTCACTGTTGGTGGATGGTAGCGACAATCAATTGCTGGTGAGAAAATTCACTGTAGCTACTGAACCATGCTCTACCAAACAAATACCTATGTGTAGGCACTGCCAGTTGGTGTCATCAATGTGAAAGTATGTAACAACAGAAATATAGGAAGTACAGTCCAGTGAGGCAGCTATTTAGCCAGTTTGGGTTAGCTGAAATAGTTGATAAACCTGGTTCTCAAATCCCATGTAAGGAGCAGCACGGTGTACAGTGTGAGTGTTGTTAATATTTTGCAAGTCAAAGTGGGATAATGCCCTTCAATGATTTGCGGGATTCATCACAACTACCTTGTCATCGCTGTAATAAGCACCTGCATGACCTGTGCATGTGCACTTACAAAACATCCCTACAAAAATGTCCATGACTGACAGTTGTAGCCCATGGCCGCCGTCTGCAGCGCAGTGGGAAAAAGATTTTGCTGCTGTTTTCTGCCAGATGTGATTAACTGAATGTAATACTTAAGACAGAGAACAATATATTGATGATTACCAATTCAACTCTAGTTATGAGTTAGCACACAGCTTCAAAGCTAGCACTATGGGTGAATCCAAACAGCCATTGGCACCTGAACATCAGTCTACTTTCCAGCCAGCCAATCATATACAAGGAGTGGCGAAATCATTTTTGCATTCGATGGCTTCAGCTTTGAAGCTCCGCACATACTCATATAACTACAGTTATATTTGTAACCATCATTATATATCATTAGTGCTTCGCTTCAAAGCTAGCACTATGGGTAAAAAAGTACCTCCTCTCAAACCTACTCATGTACCACACTGAAAAAAATGGAAATGGCGGGTCTTTGGATTTTCAAAAACAAAGTTAGTAAATGCAACACAATTCATTTATATTCCTTTTGTGAACATGATTTAATCAAGTAGACTTAAGTTGTTTATGGAGAATGTTAAATGTGCTAGTTTCTCTTGCGTTGATCGAAATCAATATATTTGAGTTTGGTCACCACCGGAAATTGAATATTCCGCTTGGCGCCAGGAAGTGGATGCCAACCGCGGTAATTGAGAAGATGAAGACCATTCTGGAAGATTCTGCAGCCATATTCCTCTCTGACCCAATGGCCATATGCCGTTGCCCTGACTGAATTACTGAAAAAGTAAGTTCATCAAATTGATTTATGTTCGTGTTCAAGTAATGTCAGGCGACATTTACACTAGCTAGGTTGCTGTTTTCGTGCAGTATGTAACAATTACAAGAGTGTCGACTTGTTTGTGTAGCTATATATTTTTTTGAATTTTAGCAAAGTTAAGCTAGCTGACGCCAACAATAAAGCGGGAAGTTAAGTCATGGCGAAGTTCTTTATTCTTTCAAAGTCTACTTGCCGTTCAACAATTGCTAGCTAGTTCAGCACTAGTCACGTTGACCCACGACGAGCCGGCCTCTTATGGGGATTTCCCCGAGCTTCGCTCCTCCGCTCCGGAGGGTGGAAGCAGGACGACGGCAGATGTGTTTTTGATTCCCTTCTATTTTCATCAGGGGCAACGTTGCCATAAAAGTATTAGCGTTCTGCAAAGAGTGTAGTTTTTACTCTCCTTGGTGGTGTACGGTGTTTATTGTGTTTATCATGTCCGTTTACTTATCCAGTCTGTCCTCACATGAGTACACTGAAAAAGCCATCCATAAATCGGCTAAGTATTCAAATGAATAAAGCGGCATTCTTAAAGTCGGACTCAACCTGAATTTAAAATTATTTTCAGCTTGCCATTGTGTTAAACATCACGCCGCATTACAGATAATGCTTACAAGTTAATGTCAGTTACATCTTTGCTTTGTGCATTTATTTTTATTTGTTTGGGGTCTTATTAATTGAGGCAATCAACTGAGTTCACCTCACTGATTCTAAATATTTTCTTTCATAGGTCCATCATCCTATTTGCACAGCATACACACTCAAAGGCTATATAGTGGTAAGTGCTGTAATTTTTTTTTATATAAAAGTTAATCCTGCTTTTATGCTGATCTACTGCATTTACCTGTTGGGAAAAAGGGCCAGCTCACATTATACTGACCTGCATAGAGAAACCCCAGAAAATCCTTGGACCTGTGTCCAGTTCTATGGGAAAAAGTCCTGGTTAGATTTATACCAGCAGCATCTTGCTGTCTAACCTGAAGGAGTTAGAATAACAGTTCATACAATCATCTAGTTAACAACCCACCATATTCCTACCTAACACTGACCTCTGACGTGGACCAGATACACAATACTGACCTTAATACTGACATGCAGTGATAGTTTGAATTAGGAAAAGGTGACTTGGCAAAAAGTCTGCCTGAAATGTACTTCAAGTTTGTCTTTAAAAATATTAAACGTAACTCTCCTATATGTGCAGTCACCCTGTGCTGGTTATCTTCCCATTTGTTCCCTTTCTCCTTTGTTTCTATCCTATGCTATTTTATCAAACAATTATTTATTACACATTTGCATACCTGTTGAACCTAGTAATTGAAAAGAAGGCTTTTACCACTGAATATGAAATTTAAAATGTGTGGATGTCTGACGTCAAATAATTTTTTTTGTGTGTCTGCAGAGTAAACTGCTTTGAAGATGGGGACTCCTGTGATCCTTAAGATCATCTTGACTGATGGCAGCTCTCAGAGGTTAACGCTCTCCTATGGACTCCCTGCATCCGTTGATTACCTTATAGTTGAAGTGAAGAAACAGTGTGGACTTGAGGGCAATTTTAGACTTCAATTTATGGATTACTTGTTTGGAAATAAGTTCCTTAACCTTACCTCAATTTCAGAAGTACAAGACAGCATGATGATGAGAGGTCTACTGTTCTCAATCCAGTCCTAAACCCCCAAGCATACAGTCCATCCTCTGTAAATGACTCTTCGTCCCTGTCAAGTGGATCTGTGGATACAGATGTCCTGTCATCGAGTGAGTCTACGAGCTCACGGTCCTCTTGGCCTGCTGTTTTTCATGTGCCCAAGTTCTCCTACGATACTGAATTAAAACTTCAGCAGGCAAGTTTAGCTTATATTAAAAATAGCACTGTACTTATTCCAGATCCCAAATTGAAGTCAGCCATTCTTGATGGTTTAGTGCAGGAAATTGTGCAGTATAAAGTCTATGTCAGTGATAAGGAGATGGAACAGGTAGCCCGGAGTCTTGTCCAGAAGCATCCATGTTTAACTGAGAAGGGGTCCCGCACTGGATGTGGTGGATGGAAGACCAGTTTAAAATATAAACTATCTAACTACCGCACACACCTGAGAAAACTGGGCTGCCCAGAGGTGACAGTGAACTCTTTAAAAAACAAACCTGCAGGAAGGCGCAGTGCAGCCTATGGTGTCAAAAAGGCAAAGAGAGCAGAGGTGAATTTTTGCCCGACATACCCATCAGCAGAAACTGAGGAGAGTCTGGAGGCCATGCAGAAAGCTCTACTCTTAGATGTAAAGAAGAGGAACAACGGAGAGGTTGTGAAACTCAAGATGGAAAAGACCTTCACACACAGAAGACATGAAGTCGTTCGTGATGGACCAATGGTGGAGGATTTCATGGCAAGGTGGCCTGCGCTGTTTGAAGTCAGTGAGGTCGATTGATTGATTGATTGATTGATGATTGATTGATTTGATTTTATGTTTGTAACAAAGAAAACATGGAGCAGAGGGCATGCATATTGGAACATCATCAAGGATAAAAACACATTAAAGTCAGAGACTTGTTTCCATTGTGGTCCTTGGTCTTGGACAAACAATACAAAACAACAAGAAACAAGCATAGTGATAAAAAAGAGACAGAAACGATAGATTGCAATACATATTAAAATACTAAAATTTTCTCAAATACTAAAAGTAATAAAAATACATAAAATAATATAGAATTCAATAAAAGAGTACCAGTACAGAGTGCATCTAAGCTGTGACATTATCTAAGAGCCAGGATTTGACCTTCATTCTAAAAGAAAGCTGGCTGAATTGAATTGAATTGAATTGAAATACTTTATTATCCCGTGGGGAAATTCGGTGCACAGTTTGCTCACATAGATCACGAATCACATAAATCACATTACCATTAAGTCACATATATCACACACTATTAAGTAATGAAAATAGAATTAGAGAATAGAGAATACGAAATATACATTCTGCTGTCTTTTGTGCTATGCTACCATGATCTACATCAATATACAATTGCAATTGCCTGTGCTGAGCAACATCCAACTTCTCCTATAGTACCATAACTAAAACAGAATAAAATAAATAAGAGTAAATAAAATAGAGTAAAAGTACAAATATCCCCCAGATAAGAATAGGGTGATATCATATAATATATATATATATAAACTAAGTATATATAAACTAAGTATGAGGAGTCAGTATATGGCTATTGCACGTTCATAGGATAGGGATAAGGCATAGGGCATTTGGTCCTAGTACAGTCAGCTTAAGATTATCTAGTAACAATCAACAGTAACCGGGTTTCAAGTATGAGAGGTATAAGTAGAGTAGTGCAAGACATAACCACCATCGTAAGTTTAACAAATGTGCAAATTTGCTGCGACTAGTGTGCAGCCTCAGGTTTGTGCAAATGCATTGTAATGTCCTTCAAATTGCATCAATAGTCAGTA
>OMKL01143891.1:0-10859 GCA_900302295.1 Parasudis fraserbrunneri | reverse complement strand
AAAACATGCATGGTACTTGCAGTGTGTGTGTGTGTGTGTGTGTGTGTGTGTGTGCGTGCGTGCGTGTGTGTAGTGGGACTGAGGTGCACGATGCAGGAATGTTCAGCAGCATGTTTGAGAGAAGAAAGAAAGATTCTATGAAAACAAGTGATACAATCTGAGGTTTTACATCGGTGAAACACACGTGAGCCTCTGAGAGTTTTATAAAGCTGCGTGAGGTTGAAGCGAAGGCAGGGCAGCAGTGACGCTGATGGGAGATTAGAAAGAAGCAGAACTGATGCTGTTGGAAATGTCACAGTCCTGTGATGTGTCGATGAATCACTGACACGCCTCAGTCTCAACCGCCAACCATGAAAAGAAAGCCTCTACTCAAGAAGCTTGGATTGTTCTGAGAATACAGTTGTTTGCTATGTCAACGCACGTGTTTTCCTACGGCACAGAAAAGTGTCACACATTCACTTTACCTGAGTTATAATGTCTGAAACGTTCTCATTCTCAGTCATTCAAACACTCTCAAAGTGTTCTGCGAGATACTTTGGCAACTTGGCCTTGTTGATTTCGTGAACCCGTAACTGACCTGATACCATCAAAGAAAGATGTAGAAAATGTTGGTAAAATACATTCTCAGCAAAAACGCGGGCCTAACTGAATCTGTTCAGGCTATTATTTAGGCAACAAGACACTGTACATTCACAGTGTAGCACTATTCAACTTCATATTGACCTTCTGTGCATTTGATGTATCAAATGTTTCATGCAACATATGGCCAGTTAGCCTATAAACATTACATCCAAAGAAGTACAATATGTTGTACACAAGAAGTACAGTATACCAGAAGGACAGTAGAAGCCCACCATACAGCAGATGATCTCAGCCAGTTCTCTTACTAAAGCTCTCCTGCCTGGTGTAATTGAAATGGATGGCTCCGGACTAGCAAAAGGTCACCAATCGTCACCAGTCAAATGTGGTTATAATATAGCTGACTTAGGTCACAATATGAGTTCCACGCCGACAATATCACCTGCAGGTTAGGAGCCTGCTGCAGCTCAGGGCTGCATTTCATGCTCCATTAATCTGGAGCACAGAGTTAAACATCTCTTAGCATCCTACCAGTACGCCCAAAAAGAAAAAGACAGTTGTTTTTTTTTAATTCTCACCGGGTGTCCGGAGGTTCTCTCAGAGTGAGTAGAAGATGAAATGGAAAGGATTGGCCCGATCACTTCTATTATATTCTCCACCCCATACACCCGTAGACTCAATGTAGACTCCAGAAGTCCACTCTCACAGTACATAAAGACTTTTCAAAATGAACGGTATAGTGATTTCACAGACTATAAAACCTGATCCACACACAGAAAACTTACATTATAGAATTAGGTGGTATATTGGTGGTCATATTAAAAGAATGTAATGGAATCATATGTTATAAAACACATCATATTCAGATGCTTCGGTCTCACATTAGCACAACACCACGGAAGGTTAATGGCGCACCAAGCATAGCGTTCGTAGTCTTGTGGGTTGATGGCTGTGTGACATGAAAGGTCTTAGGAAATTGAAAGTGACGACCCAGCATGGAACATGCATGGAAGTCACTTCTCAGAAATGTGACCTTTTTCTGGTTGGTAAGTCAGGGCAGAAGGGAGGGGGGTGAAGGGAGAGAGAGAGGGGCTCAAACTGATTTGAAGGGAATTTTACAATAGTCAATGGTGCAACTACAGACCATAAAGGAACACCCCAGAGGGCATATCGTTTTAAAGGCACCCTCGTGGTAGAAGGGGAACCCTGGTTGTGTTTGTGAGCTAAACTGGGAATGACTTCTGGTGTCCAAAACATGCCTGGAATGACCAGCATGGTTCCACAAAAGGTGCCTCACCAAATTTGGGATGTTTTAGCTGCCAAAATTAATCTTGTGTACAACATCCCACACAGTTGCATTTGAAGTCTGGTTTTATTAGATTAACTTCAATACTATTGGTAAAATAGCAAGTTTATTTCTTTGTTGCTGCAGTATGCTGACAAAGTGCTGATGAAAATATGTTTATATATTTATGTATTTATATTATATATATTCCAGTTTAGAGTTATTGTATATCACTAGACTATGACTACTTAACTTTTGTCCTCTCCAAAAAGATGCGGCAGTCATCTTTGTAATTATTAATAGTTTCATTGTAATATACTGCTTTTAGTGAATTCCCACTGTATGCAATCATACATAATACCACTAGAGGGTGTTCAATCATTAAGTATCAAAATGTGAAGCAGGGCCCTACCTGGTGAGATTCAGAGAACAAAATGTTTTAGTGGGTCATCTACAATATTTTAAGAGGTCATTGTAATGAGATTTATCATTTCCAGTCCTCATTCCTGTTTTTATACTGACAACCATAAAATGTTTCATCCTTCTCCAGTTTGTTTTGTACATGAGTTTGTCATCTCAGGGTGTCATCTGCAGGTGTTGGTGCCGGTGCCATGTAATAGTGTGGTACTTTGTGTGTGTGTGTGTGTGTGTGTAGGTGCTTTTTTATTTTATTTTATTTATTGATTTATTTATTTTAAACATTCCAAGCACCCCAGACATCACTTTTGTCAATAAAGATCAGAAAGAGGTGATTTTCCTTCATGCAACCTTTATGGAACAAGCCTTCCTGGACAAAGTATCAGCCCTTGGCTGCACAAATTAGAGTTCTTGGCTATAATAGCAGGCTAATGATTTTGATATTTGGCAGCCTCTGGCATGTTCATACACTTGCCATTCATTCTTGCCATTCATCAAGATTTTGTTTTGCTTTGATTTTGTTCTGATTTTGCCAAGCAGAGTGGCAGAGAAGATGCTTTTTGTTTCCACAGATATTGAACCTCTGTCGTATTTGAACCGTATGATTTGATCTGCGGATTCAAAGAAAGCATTTAAAATATGTGTTTGTGCATGCGTGAGACATGCATACATGTGTGTGCATACTAGTAGTCTACTGGACATACCGCGGGGGGACTCCTGCTCTGTCAGGGGGCCTCATGTGGCTCATGTCTGTTCTCATCATCACCACATCCCCCCGTGGATCAGCCACCGCCTGCCCAGCTCAGACCCCCGTTCCCCAGTCCACTGCATTCGCGTGAAGGCTCTCCATTCACACTTAGCCTGCCACCTGGCAGCTTTACCACTGATGAGCATTCTAATTGTATTTACTATAACGGTTGTAACAGGGAGCCCTTTGATTTTCAGGAGTACATATACTATTATGAATGTTGCCATAAGCCGTAGTGGATGGGGGAAAAGAGAGTACCGGAGTAACTGTGAGAATGATCACCCCTACCCCTCTTTTCATTTTTACACACACATGCACACACACACACTCTACAATGGGTGTTAGAAAATACTACCACCTGGGAACACTGCTGTGTTGGTACCAGTTCTGGCCAGGAAATCAGAACCATGCATCATCTGTTACAGGTATGTGTGTACATTAGCTTACAGTACGTACACTTTCCTCTCCATTTCACTGTGATTCTCCCTTAATCTAACATGTCAGAGTGTTGACACCGCTGTAGCTGGTTGTGAAACACATAGTCATTCTTCGTGCTCCGTGTCCCTTTGAACTGCTCATGACTTCACACCCAGGAGTGTGCTGTGAATCTCAGCTTCCCTCTCTGTTGTTACACACCTAGAACCATCTCATGGTGCACATGCAGTGGTGATGGTAACCTGCGTTCCTCCTACAATGTCCCCCACCCCCTCGTTCTAATTTTTATATCAAGGGGACATGGTGTGTTGGTGTGTATGTACAGTCAAAACATTTTATATATTATGACTGGGCTGGTGGGCTAATTTAGACCTAATACAGGTGAAATAGATACCATAGCCCTGCAATTGTTAAGCAGTCCCAGGACACTTAAAGTAGCACTCGGCTATTTTGAAAATAACAACCATTTTCTACTACAATAACAGTAACCTTAAAACAGCAACATTGTTGTTCATGGTGTTGTGGTTTGCTCTGGTGGGGCACTGTCCTTTCCTCACTGAAAGCTAAAGAGGGAAAAATTATCGACTGAGACTTACACAATGAAATTGGCCATTTCTGGAAAATGATTTTGCACTCTTCAGTTCTCCCCACTATGTCTATCCGTTTATCCTGTCATGCATGTGTTGCTTTATTGTCTGTCAGTTTTTGAAACAGCTGCTTTAACCTCTCTGAAGAGTATGAATTAGATTAATAAGAGAGGGCTTGAAACAATCTGCCCAGTAGTGAGTACATAACGTTTGCATGTAAGTACACCACCATTGCTACAGGACTGTGGCAGGCAGTGCTGAAGTTTTGCTTTGGGGTGGTTATCTTCTTCTTTGGATTTTGGTTGAGCGGCTGATTTCCCATTTAAAACTTTAGTATTATTATTTTTTAACACTGGCATAATTTACATTTATTTTGGAGTGGGATTGTGGAGAGTTTTAATTCAAAAGTATTTCACAAATATTTATCCCAAGACACAAATAGCGTTTTGCTATTTTAGGATTTGAAGTCATCCATATCTCTGTTGTTTGAAAAGCTGTTTCAATATTATTTTCACAGTAGCATTCGATTGCCAATTTGCCCGACAAAGTCACTCTATTAGACTAGCACCCATTGTTTGAAAGATAGATACATAGCATTTTTTAATACTTCCATTTGCTCTAGCTCTCCCAGAGATATACCCTCACAATGAATTTAAATTGGTTGCTAAATTGGTTTTTCTTGAGAGATTGTATTTTTCAAATTGATACAACATTCAAATGAAATAACATTATACAAATTCAAAAATGACTAACAGACATGGTGACAAAATTACAAAGTGATTGACTAAACTATGAAAATGAGCACTTCTTAAATGTATTATTTGCTTAATTAATTGGGAGTTACTGGACCCCCCCCCAGATGTGCAGGTGTGGTCCTCTCATGTGTGGTCCTCTTTCCTCTTTATGCTGCCCACTTCCCACCATTTACTTCAGCAAGCTAAACCCACATGGACTATAGTCCTTTTACAGCATCAAACATGATTCATTTCACCTGGAGAGTCCAATAGTCACAATAAACAAACATTATTAAGCCCTTAGATTTGTTATATCATTCCGCCCTCAGCTATTACTAGTGGTAGTTATTGTACTCATCATTGCATCCTGTATGATAAGGTTGGTTGGTCTCCTCTGGCTGAGAGATGTAACAAACATTGATATTTATGCTTATGCTTATGCTTATGCTTATGCTTCAGGTCCCCCGAGTCTGTTCTGAATTAAATTTTTGTGCTGCAAACACATGGAATGATCTTCAACTCACCCTAAAGATTGACACTCTCATAACCTTTGGTCAGTTTAGAACCATGATGGCAAAATGTGCACTGCACACATATGCAATTGTTTTAACTGATCATTTAATTGTGTGTTGTCCTCGTATTATCTCAGCATCATAGTAAATGAGAGCAATCTCAATGATCCTTTGAAACTTTAAATAAAGGTTTGAATGAATGAATGAATAATTATGTTGTGCCCAACTTTCAATGAGTTTTACAAATGTCAGCGATACCTTGTCATGTCTCAGATGAGTTTAGATTGCAATTTTGAATTAATGTTTGCCAGTGAATGTGTCTGTATATAACACTGCAATCACTCATAGCAAACAATCAGCTGACTGCTGTCAGATGAAAACCTTGTATCTTCAAAAGGGTAAACGTTTCAGGAATTAAAGGGGAAGTTCACCCAAAATCCAAAAGTCACAAAAATGTGACTTGCCAAGGTTTGGAGTTTTCAGCCATACTGGTTTTCACTCCAATACAATGGCGTTATAGCAATTATTTTGTGGTGCTCAAAAGTGCCAAAAATTGACTTTTGAAAACTCAATAGAAACATCTCTTTCCAGAAATAATTGAAAGGTTACTCACGATAATCCACAGACCTTGTTGTGAACAGTTTTATTGAGAACTATTACGCCAGGCATACCTCACTGGAAAATAATTCTCAGTGAAACTGTTCACAATAAGGTCTGTGGATTATCATGCGTAAACATGTCATGCTTTCTGGAAAGAGATGTTGCTGTTGAGTTTTATAGCTATTTAGTAACTTACTACACTGTGAATTTCTCCAGACCTCTCTTGGCAGAGCCTGGGATGTGGCCAGCAATAACAACCCCTCCCCTATCTCCACTCAACTCCTCCAACCCATACATCAGACCAAAACGATGTGTTGAACAAAGTGCAATACCAAGAGGAGGACTTTGGCTTCGAGGTCACTGTTTGACAGCTTTAAGAGTGCTCTTCTACATTTAAGAGTGCTCTGACACCACAGTTTTCAAACATTCAGTTTAAAAGTTTGTCTGACATAGCAGCAGTAACTAAGGGAGATGGGACTTGCAGACATGTTGTAAATGGTACATTATCAGAGTTTGGCTAATGAACACCAAGCATTACAATCAAGCACTGTTTCTTCTCAGGAATGTTTTCAAGGGCATGCTATCTGACTCATATCTAGTTATGCCCAGCAGTTTGTATAAGCCAGTCTGTCTGTTGGTCGGTCCATTGATCCATCTATTGGTCTGCCAAAAAATAACAATACAAAATCTTGAATTCTGAACTTGGATAGCCAATCAACATGTGGCCAACTACATTGTGAATGACCCTAAGGAAGAACCTCACCCTGGCCACCAATAGGCACCACTATAAACTTTGGACACATGTTACTCAGGCTGCATTGATCGATGAAGGGTCAACCCCATTCTGGATGGTGCGGGCCATGGTGCCGACACACAGGAATGAACCCCCTTGGGTCCTTGTGGGTGTCACTGAGCAAGAAAGAATTACCCCTAATCAAACACAGCTACAGTATACAATTGTATGGATGTGTGCCTGCAGTACTAAATGGAATGGATGTTTGGTGTTTCATTTGACATAAACCCTGCCTTCTTGTTACTGGATAGAGCAATAATTCGGCTTTGGAGCAGTGAAGGCAGCTCGGAAAGTTATGATCGGCTGTTTACATGTCAGACCCATGGGACACTGTGCAAGCTAGCTCTCCTTTGGGTCTGAATGCTCCTGGCAACAATGGTCATCAATAAAGTCACTTTGACTTACTGTGGGGATGTATTGGGATCGTGTCTCTCATCCTGCAATCAATTCCTGGTGATTTCATCTCCTTACAGTGACAATATGTAATTTTTCTATGAATTAAATTCTGGAATGTGTAGAACAAAAACCGGCACTTCAACACAGCACTCCCTTTTGCTGCTATAGCCTCAAATGATCTGGTGCAACCAGCTCAGTCACCATCCTCACACCACCGGATGTATGAATGAATGAGATGTGATAGTCTCTTCATGCACAGAACACAGGGTATTTTTGTAACAATGGAAAACAAATTTGCAGCCAACTTGACCACCAAGAAACCAAGAATTCGCTCTGCAGAAAGTCTACATGCAAAAAAAGAAAGCACACAGATGCACCAGAGTAAAGACACTCATGGGGAATGTATTGTAAGCACTGAGGCAGCACTGCTCACAACCAGCAGGCCCCATAATTAAGTTGGCTTGACAAAGTACTGATATTGTACGTTACTTTTTTGTCACTGCTTCTACAGCTTTGAGGCTACCAGCTTAAAAATTGCTGGGCATCTTCAAGGTATCCCTATGGGCAATGCTTGTGCTTTTTGCATGGATAGCTCACTTCTATCCTTTCTTTCCCTCATTCTTTCATCCCTTTTTTCTCATAGACTTGTAATGGGCTGTAATGAGGATGTCTTTAGGACCCTGGGGAGTGAGGAAAGATTACATAGGGAGAACGGTAGCCACACTCCTACGCAGAGCTGTCTCTGTGCCTGTACGTCACAGCCTGCTAAACAGCTCTGCCCAAGTGCCTTATAACTTTACCAAATCTGGACATCCGCGACCAAATTAGTTTGAAAGACAGTGCAGATATAGCGTTGAATTGTGTGTATACAATTCACAAATAACCAAAAAAGAAGCTTGTCTGAACATCAGACAACTGACTATCTTTTCTGCATAAGGAAAACATACCTTTATGGCTGTGTTCATCGTTGTTTCCATGGACACAGTGAATAAACAAGGCTGCACAGACGAGGTGTTGTGAAATGAAATGATTAAACTTTTTTCAACTCATTTTCGGTTCTTATTTGTAAAAGAGACAAAAAAAATATGCGGGGGAACAATAATATAATTTATTTGTGTGTGAATAGTAGCTAGCGCTCTCTTTCTCTACTACCGGTCTGCATTACATGGAAGTGCAGTGGAGTGCAGACACAGCGTGAGTGGACACCAAGCATTTGTGGCAGGTGATGTATTAACTTAAAAACATCACCTACATCATGTAACATGAGAGTGCATAAAAATATTGCTCAAATAGGAAATGGATTTATTCACATAGAGCCCAGAATACAGCAGTTGGGGGAAGATTGGTCCCCACCATATAGGCATGCTGTAATCACGGTAGGCCAACTCTCTTACAATATACAAACTGAATCACCTCCGTTGGTTTGTAAAATGCACAGCCAAATGGTGGCCAACAGTGGCTATATCTCAGAATGAATTCTCAATTCAACTTTTGTAACCAAGCCCCTAATTCGAGCCGTTGAGGAGTAGTTCATGTTTTTAGTTTTATGAGAATAGCGCCACCATGAGGCCAGAGGACTCAACTTCAAAGGCCTCCTTGCTATGGTAAGACAAAAATATTTGTCAAGTTTGGTGGAAATCGGATCAGGAGATACACTAATTTGAGTACTGAATGTTTGGCCTGATGGTAGCGCTAGAGGAAAGGTCATCGGGTCATCAAAATCAACAGGCTTCTTCCTCTAGGGGTCATGAATGTGCACCGCAGATTTGAAAAGATTTGGATGAAAGCTGTTAGAGATACACTAATTCTAAAATTTAAAGTTTGTCCTGATTGTGGCGCTAGAGGAAAGGTCATGGGGTCACCAAAATCGATAGAGTTCATCCTATATCTCTGACCAGCACATCTGGGTACTTTGGCTTTTTTTGTGGCTGCACCTACTTTTTGGGGAAAATATGGACACCTTTCTTATTGACCGCCATTGTATTTGGCCTGTATAAAAACTGTTGGCAAAACATGTACATTGTTTGAAAAGTTTGTTTTGTTTGTGCATCATGTTAAGTTAAGCAATTACTTTTCAACACTGGCTGTCATTGAGCATTCGCACCATTGTGAAAAGTTACGTTTGATCTGTTTTCAGGCATGCCACTTCAGTCTTCCCCTATGGTATTTCCCCAGTCAGCTGCAGGATATTTCCTCATTTCCCTTCCTGGATATTTTAATATTATGCTTGTGAATCTCCAAGTGAGCTAAAACTAAGAGGTAATGACTATTATATAGTGGTCATGAATGTGGCCAGCAAATATGAAGAGATTTGAACAAAAGGTATGTGAGATACACAAATTCAAATATGTAACATTTGGCCTGATGGTGGCACTAGAGGAAAGGTCATGGTGTCACCAAAATCAGGAGTGTTCATTCTCTAGGGGTAATAAATGGGCACCCCAAATTTGAAAAGATTAGAATGAAAGCTATTCGAGTTATCGCACTAACACAAAAACACTGTAGTTTCGGGGATATAATAAGTGATGTAATAGGTGTGCTTGTGCTGGACACTCATTTCTTTCACTAATTTTTTGGGGGCATATCAGTTGCCGAACCCCCCCCCCCCCCTTTTTCTAATTGGTCATTTTCATCCCTCCACCCTCCATTAAACTATATTCATCTAACAAGACTATTGCAGCGAGAGCCTTCAAATGTTCTATACAGCTTACGACTTGTCCAACTGAAAATTGTTACAATTACATTACTATTTACAGACAATGCTTCTATATTAGCCTGACATGTCAGACCCATGGAAAGTACGCAAGCTAGCTCCATAGGGTCTGAGAAATAAACATTGAGAAATAAACAAATAGCTTGCCGGTGAAAATGGTCGTCAATAAAGTCAATTTGACAATGGTGATGTATCAGTGTCTTGTCTTTAACGCTGGTGGGAATTCCTGGCGCTGTGATAACATTAAAGTACAAGAAAAAGAAAAAGACGATTACTCCATTTATCTGTGTGTTACCAAGGCAACAGGCTGTCAGTGTGCCCTCAGACAGGGGCATTTTATATTAACGTTTAGAATAGCCTACATGTGCAAGCTGTGCCTTGTTGCTGCTGCAGAGGGGGGCACAAAATCTTCTTGTACGTTAATGTAATCACAGTGCCAGGAATTCCCCCTGGCATGAGAGACAAGACACCAACACATCACCATGGTAAGTCAAATCGATTTCATTGACTACCTTGTTTGCTGCAAGCTATTTGTTTATTTCTCAATGCGCCACTTTCAGACCCAATGGAGAGCTAGCTTGTGTATGTTCTATAAGTCTGATGTGTCAGGCTACTTCTATATGTGATCACAAAAAAAGTGTGCAAGGAAAACAAAATGGCCTCCTAAAGCTTTCAGAGGCACATAATACACAAAGCCACCTAGGGGCTGCTGAATGAACTGAAGGTCAGAACACAGCTTTCTACAACATTAAAATAAGCAGGGTCTGGATCCATGATTCTGATTGGCTAGTAAGCGTCACGTGACCTCCATTTTGCGGGGTAAATCACACAATCTATCCCGCTTGGGACCGCATTTCAGGAACTGTCAACAGACCAACTGGTCGGTGCGCATTTCACAACTATGTGTCTTTTTTAATAATATCTAGTAGTCTAACTGTTGTAGAAAAGCAATTAACCCCTCGAGGAAGGGGTAAATGGGTGGATTTACGCCCGGTTGTAAGTCTAAATCCCTCGGCTGTGCCACGGGATAAATCCACCCATTTACTCCTTCCTCTTGGGG
>OMKL01143890.1:0-10359 GCA_900302295.1 Parasudis fraserbrunneri | reverse complement strand
GGGGTGCTGGGTGATTTAGTTGGGTGTTTTTCAGAGAGTTTCTGTAGCCCCAGGCATATAGGGGAACTGCCTGTGTGTCGCTGTGTCTCGGCACATTGCCATGATTAATTACACCATGCAGGAGCTCTCTCTCTGAAGTCGTGAGGTTTTTAAAAAGAGAACACAGTGGGCTCTGCAGTTACGGTTGTGGGAAAATTGAATGACCACGCATGCATCAGAATCCCCCCTGTGTCTTCTTTAAAATGTGTACTTTTTTGTTTTTGTTTTTGTTTTGTTTTTTCATTTCTGTAGCAGTAAGTAAGCCTTGTTCAAGTCATCTCCTGTTTCTGTT
The DNA here is from genome assembly GCA_900302295.1 of Parasudis fraserbrunneri. Taxonomy (NCBI): domain Eukaryota; kingdom Metazoa; phylum Chordata; class Actinopteri; order Aulopiformes; family Chlorophthalmidae; genus Parasudis; species Parasudis fraserbrunneri. Next base: position 10,028 of record OMKL01143890.1, on the reverse strand, counting down.
CAGAGGCTGATTGGTTTAAAAGTTCATTTTTCGTGTCCTCTAACATGTTTATATTATATATATTGCTTTTGGGTTTCTATTATTGTGCTGTTCAGTCTTTGAATGTGCATTTTGAGAGAGCCTACACCCCAGTATGGACACAGGAGTTGAATACGAGCAAGTCTTACCTATCGGTCAATAAGCAGAGCTGGAAAGTAACTAAGCATCTGTACACATTTTTCATAGTACATTTACATACATACATACATACATGTATTTAAATTTATGGAACTTTATACTTCCTGCACCCTGCAAATGGTTACTTTGAAGAAAAATGTTTTGCTTACAAAGCACATGGTAAGTTGATGAAACTGATGCACTTTCAAAGTTAGACATCCAACTGGCATTGAGGACTGAATGATCCCAAGCGTTGAAATACAAGAACATCAAATATAAAATGCTTCAAACATGCATCAAATCCTTCTTTCTTGTTTGTTTTTTTTACTTTCACTTAAGTATAATTTTTTATGGACTTTTAGAATAGCCTACTTTGAAGGTGTTTCTATTTTAACTTAAAGCCAGAATCTGTAATGCTGTCAAACAGCGACCTCTTGGCAAAACAGCCCCTCTTGGTACTGTGCTTTGTTTACATTTCTTTGTTTTGATTGGGTTGCATTTGAGTGGGTATTTGTATTGTTAGCCATACTGTACCTTAGACCCTGCATAACATTTTGGTCTTTAAAGCTCCAAACCCTTTAACATTCTATACCATATTAGTCTGATAAATGTGCCATTTTAGTTGACTTTACACAAAAAAGCCTTCATTTGTCGATTAGGTGTTGTGTTCAAAGCATTTCGATCTTTATTCAAAAGTCACTGATACATGGCGCCATCACAGCCCCTGGGCTAAAATGGCCCTTGCACAGTCTGGCAGTGGCAGGGAGTGGACAAACAGAATACAAGATTAAAGAGACTCGAGAGCTCGATGCCACATAGGATATACTGACCTGTCCATCACATGGGAACACTGCTGTTTGTTCAACACAAGCCACGTCAAACCACCTCAGTGGCCCTTTCACCCAGTTCAAAGCCCACAACTCGCCACAGTTACAGTGTGCTTTTTTATATATCAACATACTCTCTGTGCCAATGCCACAAATGCTTCTGGGGAGTTGACAACATAATTTTGTTAGGGACTTGACAGTATGCAATTGTGTGAAATGAAAACACCAATTGGAACAGATATTAACTCACAGAACTCGTACAAATATACATAGTGGGTGATTCTGAGCACATTACCAATGGGGGAATGTCTGGTAAACACTTGTGAATTCCTCAAATAGGTCTAAATCCTCCAGTCATCTCATTTCCATGATCCCATCTGACACCTTCAGTCACGGATCCTCCCCCTTTCCCCTCCTGATCAAGTAGCGTTGGATGAGAGCTGGCGAAGTGGCGGTGGCCATTTTCATATAACGGAGAGAAAATGGGGAGCCTCTTCAGATGCTATCATGTTCTAGGTTATTAAGTGCAGTGGCACTCCAGAGGGAAAGACGGAGATTACTTTTCACGCTGAGGGCAGTCCTAACTATGGTAGTTATATAACAAGCAGGGATTGAAGTGTGCCCTGACCCCGTTGAACAGGCCTCCGATGGGGGATATTGTTTTAGCTTTTCAATACGTGAGGATCTCACCTGTCCTCATTGGCCCCCGATAAGATCAGGACTGTTAAACTTGGGGGCCCCGTTCTGATCTTCATCTGTAACCTCTATCATCTCTGAAAATACACCCTTTATTGGATGATAAAACCAGTATATTCTGCGCGGTGCTGTGAGCATGTTATGGCTTGGAACATTACATTTAAGGCAACACTGCTAAACAAAGAGCCTTAGACAAATGTAGTACTGGATATGGGTCAGTACTACGGATTGGAAATAGCAACACTGATTTGGATATTTCCAGTTTGACAATGTCTGGATGCCAGGATTCACTATTTCAAAACGATGTTACAGTTAATCCTAGGGCAATATTTTTTGAACAGTTGGGTGCTGGCTCTCTGTTGGCTGCCCCTCACTGTTTCCTATTATTGATAATGTCATTTTCACGCAATGAATCCTGAAATCCAGAATTAGGAAACTGGAACTACCCATGCAGCAGAAATACATTTGCCTTAGCGTCTGCTAAATTATATGTTGTGATGTTCTGCAGTGTTGCCTTCCTTTACTACTTGATGCAGTGTTTTGAGTAGTGAACAATTTAAATTCATTGGGATGATAATTGAAAGGTGATTGGGATCTCTTTGCCTGAAAACTGTTCATCCTGTAGAGTAGATACAGTTGGGCCACTACTTAGGACAGAGTTTCATTTTCATCGACAGCCCTCTGAAACTTGCCAGCATCGATTAGTCATAATCAGGTCCTACCTCACAAAAGCGAATGAATGGCAAAAAGCTCCTTACTCCATCTTTCCTATTGTTTCTGTAGCAACCAGCCACTCAAATCCAATTACGGTCACACTACACTCAAGGAATCTTGCCTGAAATCAGGCTTTGTTGTTTCATCCCTTCTGGAGCTGCATTTGCTCAATCAATGAGAACAGAGAGAATTTCAAATGTCTGAAACAATTACTTGAACGAACCATTTTGTTAGAATGACTTGGGTTGCAGATAATTTGCTGGATGGGCACTCTGCTTTTGAAGTTTGATAGATGCAGTTCTGGCATTAGCAGGCTTATTGAAGTGTGCCAGTAGAAATCACAGTTAATGTTGTGCTGGTAGTCAGAATGGTGAATTGAGATGTGAATCAAGACCACACCAGTGCCTTAATTTTACATAACTTTAAAGTTTGTTTCTTCCACCTCTTCTCACATCTATTCATTTCCCTGTGACGGTTCACTGAGGAATTGAGGATGAGACATGACCACACATCACAATCTATAAACCTTTGGAATGGACCCTATGTGTGGCCATGTCTAACTACAGTTTGGGAGAGTTTTGTTTTGCCCTACTTCCCTTTTTGAGAATGTGAAGGGTAATATTCACTTCACAAGTACAGTACCCCCATTTGCCACTTCATTTTACTAGTAGGCTGTTTGTTCAAGTGAATTTTACAAGTGGCAAACTCGGAATGTACCAGTTTACCAGGATACCATGTACAGCCTCCTAGAATGCAACATCCATCTTCAGATCGAACTCTTAAAAGAAATTTATGTGAATATACCACACATTGATATGGGCAGAAAAATCACGGATTGGGGCTTTCATTTCAGTGCCTGTCTAATTGTTATTATCTTACAAAATATACCTAAGGAGTTACTGGCCAATTAGCAAATGGCAGATAATGGTCATATCATATGGTGATATCATTGTAACAGAGTTCATGTACATACATTTTACATTCAAGAAGTAAAATGATATGCTTTTGCTTTTTATTTTACAATAAGCTATGCACTTGAGTTATGCACTGGATTATGGCACTATGATGCGGGTAATACCACCGGTTGTTTACTCTTGAGTTGATCCTATCGCCAGTTTCTGATGTGCACACACTTGTAAGTCGCTTTGGATAAAAGCGTCTGCTAAATGACTAAACTGTAAAATGTAAGAAATTCCAAGTCAAACTTCCTCTACGGCACACTGAAAAAAGGGACAAGAGATGAGAGACTAAATTCTCCCAAGTCTGTGATGAGAAAATTGCTGAGGTGAAACTGAGACAGAACAAGTGATACAGTATATGTTTGTTATTATAATCAATGCATACATTTTCCGACCTCCTTATTTTTGTAAACAACCTTGGGTACACAGTTTTCCAAAATTCAGAAATTTCAGAATGTACCGTAGGATTGCACGATAATTGTCCGACTTGGACATAGCCTGCAATTGCTTATGATCCCATTCATACTGTTGCAATGAGTGGTCTGAGTAGAGGGAGTAGACCCAAATGCAGGGTGAAGGGAGGCAGACGCAGTAGCAGAGTTGACCCAAACCAGGGTGTATTTATTGCCGAAGATGACACAATGAAAGACACTCCGAAAACAGGAATAAACTCAAACTACAAACACAAGGAGACTAAAGACGACCAGGTGCACAACAGACTTACTATTACATTAAAACATGGAACAGCAAACAGTTGACACTTGACAGAAGACAATGACACCACAGGGACTGAAACAGAAAACAGGGAACTAAAATACACAGAGACAAATGACCAAACAGGAAACACCTGGCAGGACTGTCCAGTGCGACACGTGCTACGAAAATCCATGAGCCTTGCTATTCTATTTGGTAGTAAGTAGACCAGTTTAAGTTACTGGTTTTAATGATAACCACGGTAAAATTCCCGACGGTTAGTATGACCATTTCAAATTTTATGTATCATTAATACCGCGCTTTGAAAACGCATGGTAAAATCATTGGCATCATCCACAGTCTCCCAGACTCGGGTGCAGCTTGCAACGTGGGTTTGTTTGGAGTCAGTGAAAACATAGCGGAAGGCAGTGACAGCGCTCCGGAGATCTTTCAGCCCTCTAAGAGAACTAAGTCTGAACTGAGGTCATATTTTGGTTTTTAGAAGAGTACTGAGGGAAACTTGATCGAAGATGGTCACCCTGTCTGCAGAACATGCAGAAAGAAAATCGCTTCAAATCTTATGAGTCACCACCCACTACTTTATAGCGAATGTAAGGTAACTTTAACATAAGTTAATTTGCTCAATACAGGATGTGGGGACTTCAGAATGGGGGAAAATGTCATTGTTTGTCTGTCTAACTTGCTAAAGGTTTGTCAATAATGTAAACTGAAGCTTTCAGTAACGTTGCTCTTGTAAAAACACTACACGTTCTGCTGCTGTAGCCTACTACGTGTCTACTATGTGTCTGCAGACTATGTTCAGTAGTGGCTATGTTACAAAAAACAAACAAACACAAATAAAGCTTTCAGTAGTTTTCATTTTTAGCCAAACAACTAGGCCATTCTTCCCTGCCCACAAGCCCAACTCTTATTTGAAATGATGTAAAGTTACACAATACAATGCACTAGGAAACACAGTCCCTTAATTTTACACCTTAATAAACCCTTGAAATAACATTATTATTAAATAAGAATAAAGGTCAAATAAGAAAGAATTTAAATAGAATTGTACATGGAGTAAGTAGAATTATGGGGCAAAAATGTGACTATGTTATTATTTTAATGTTTATTCAAAAAGTGCATAGTGCTGCTCATTTTATGTGATAATACTGATAACCGTGATAATTTTGGTCACTATAATCATGATGACATTTTCATACCGTTACATCTCTACTTGGTAGTTGTAGTCTAGCATGCAATTAAAAAGCCGTCTGCGTAGAGTCCATACATCCAACACCAAATCCCACAATTCCTAGCAAACAATCCCCCTTTTCCTCAGTGTGTCGAGTGAGCTAGCTATCTATCTGGGACACCGGGATGATGACAAAATGAAGAGGTATTTTCAAGTCAAGTCAAAGTAAAGAAGGAGCAATTCAACCCTAGTCATGTAGAAGTGAAATGGTTGTCATCTTCTAAGAGGGCCAGGAGGCCAAATATGAAAAAGTGGCCAGTTGACATGCTAGATCTGTGACACATGCACGCACGCACACACGCACACATACCGTTTGTTGTTTTTGTTCTCTTATTAGTGATTTACACACTTTCTCAATTTCAAATAAAATAAATATTGTATGATGATATCAATTTAAACAGAGATTCGCACTGCTAATTTGAAGCGTAACATATTGATGTCTTGTATGCAGTTGTTATGTCCCTGCCATTTAATATTATGGGCAAATAAAGAAAAATGTTTTGTCCAGTGCTATGTGCAAAAAGAGTTAACATACAGCCCTGCCAGGGATGATTACAACAAGAGACACCTGGGAGGGGAAACAGACAGAAGAACTACAGGAAATAAAAGGACTACACCTAAGGAACTAGACAGGGAACATAATACATGGGAACTGAGCCAAGACAAGAAGCAAGAAACATGGAAACAACTAAACAAGTATACAAGAACAGGAGAGAAAGAGAGCGAGAGAGAAAGAGCATAGTGAGAGATATGGAGAGTTTTGCAGTGATAATCCTATTTTACGTCCCCACCAAAACAGCCAATGAGTACTTTTTGTGATATCCAGTTATCTAACAGTACTATTCCTCCCTCTCCTCATGTATGCATTGACATGCCATTATCAGATAATTATGTACCTCATCATTATGAGTCTTGTACTGTTTGTTTTCTGTTTACCCCTTTGCAAAAGTAAGGTGTCTATTCTTTAAAAATTCCGTGTCTGCACTGCTAAAAAAACCAAAAACGTAACTGGTGAAACTTAACTTTCCCATCCCTCTTTATCGTCCTTCACCCTTGGTCACCCAGAACTCCATCCTTCAGTGTGAAAAAAAAAAGAAAAAAAAGATCCATTGTCAATTTATCATCCTCTCACATAATGTGATAGACAGAGCCTCTTCCCACAGCTTAATTGGTTTTACCATACAAGAGTCCCTCCATTCACCTTCCCAACTGTAACTCAAGCACGTCAACCTCTCGGTTCAAGGATAAGTAGCAGGGCCAACTGAAGCTAGGCTAGCCTTAGACTGGCTGATATTCCATACATTGCATATATTCCATATACAGCCATATATCACTCAATGCAATTCCTCGTAACAATTCAGCCTCACAGCTTTCTAATTTGTCACGCTCTGTGTGTACTCGCCTCCAATAATTAATCGCTGTGACTTGGAGTCAGCTCTTGTCATATAGTATCAACTCCCTTTGAAAGTTCTGGCAGAAAACGTATATTTAGTCAAATATCTCCACTTTCCCACGAGATTCACATGGGCCACATTCTGTGAACGTGACGGGATTGCAATCACGGCAGCACGAATCACATGAAAACTTTGAAAATCACAAATATGGTGAGGGGCAATTGGGCAATTGTAAACGCACCTGGCTTATTAACGGAAGTTATTAAGTAAATCACATGGATGTCACAACAACAACAAAAAACAACTGACACTAACTCCTACCTCAGTCTTGTTGTCCTCGAGGTCAAACAGATGTGCGTGCATCCATTTCAAAGGCACATCAACAGTAGTACACACAGCTCAAACTATAGTCACTGCTGATTGGCATTCATGCACATCCTGTAACTTTAACACGACTTTAAAGGGTCGACAGAAGCTAAGATGTGACGGTAAGCCAGATCATCATTCCAAATGGCGTGATAGCGCTACAGTGGGGTTCCCCTGGCACATGAGACGGACACAGGGAATTTATCCCAGATCCTAAGAACATCGGCAGGGGGAAGGTGCACACAGAGATAAGAGCTTAGGGATGTAGTTTGGAGGTAATCCATTCGGGGCCTTGAAAAAGTAAATAAAAGAATTTTAGAGTTATTTTTGCACAAAATACACTGTGGGGAATGGGTGAGGAGAAGCCTTAAAGAGTTCTTCTGTGCTCTGAAGCCAAGGCTTTGCTGTGAGAATGCCTCAGGGAGTCTGGGAACACTGCAATGCCAGCTAGTGGCTGTGTCTACCTACACAGTTAGACAGAAGCTACTAACCCTACAACCCTGTTCAGTAGGTTCACCTAGTCGGTCATTTTTGTCCTGTCCCTTGTCATGGGGAAAAAAAATCATATTGCATACTATTTGTGTCGACAGTTGAAATATGCAGCATCTCATTTGGGTTGGCATTACATCATTTGTGATGAATAGACAAAAGTAAACAGTTGATCTACCTACACCTAAAAGGTGCATCGTCCGCAGGGGGGTTTAAACTGGACACTTCTGTGATTGTTGTGGTTGTAGAGTACGTCAGTGAAGCCACACCTTTTTAATGACATTTTTGTGAGTAAAGTATAAAGCGATTTTAGGATTACTGAAGGGGTAGCCAAAAAAATACCTACTCAACCATCAAAAAGTTAAGAATACTGAACCTTCATACTGAAAAGACAGTACTGCAGGGGGTTTTCAGACAACTGAACCTTCATACTGAAAAGACAGTACTGCAGGGTATTTTCAGACTACTGAACCTCCATACTGAAAAGACAGTACTGCAGGGGGATTTCAGACACAGCAAGTGTCAGCTTACCACGCCATGTGTCATAGAAAGGAGACTGACTCCACAGATGCACACTGATCAATTCAAGTTCCATGCACCGAGATCTCAATAACACTGGAAACAGAGTCCAAACGAAAACAGATTAATACAATAATCACAAAAGAGACAAATAATCTGAAGATATGAGTACAACACGATTAATTTAAAAATAAAACCCCAACATCACCCAGGTACAAATGTTGCATACAAACGTGGGCTTGTCAATACAGGCGTACTGTACATCATCTTCTCCACTAACATACCATAATAGGAGAAAATTGTAAGAAATTATAGCGTGTGTGTGTGTGTGTGTGTGTGTGTGTGTGTGTATATATATATATATTTATATATATTTATAGAGGATTAAATAGGAAGCCATGTTTGCAGTTGAACGATCCCCACCCCAGGAGGCAAGTTAATGGTATTATTGAATTGTCCATCTACATATTAAAGATTTCCGACAGCTCACCCAACAGCCCAAAATTCACATTTACTCATTTATGAGAAACACAAATTCAGATTTAAGTATCAGACAACATGGTAAGATGCATTAATATATGCACATTTGAAAAATCATTCAGTCAATTTCACAGCTGTATTCGAGACTTCCAGTGCTCTGTAGGCGGGGGGTAAGGGAAGATTGTTTTGGCATGTATGCTTTTCTAGCTACTGTAGGAAATACCGCAGCAGAGCTAGTGTAGTGACAGACTCGTCTTAGAACATGATAAGTAAAGGATGTGTATCACATAGTGTTAACATCTAATCTAATCCAACTCTGTCAGAGGCATAAATATTATGTGGATGCGCAAAACATAAATTAGAAAGCGATTGCAGGCTTGTACTGCCATCTTCAACATAGAAATTCCTCCATATTTGGGGTCCCCCATTCTTTTGAGATGATTGAAGATTGACTTCGGAAGGGAGAGGCAAGGTGCAAGTGCGGATTTTCATTATGTACTTATCTCAAAACCAAAGCCTGCACATGCCTGAGAGAAATAATGTAATTTTTGACATGCATGCATGCACGCACGCACGCACGCACACACACACACACACACACACACACACACCTATGCACACAAACAGAAACATTTTAATGTATGAATATACTGTAACTAAAACTGCAGCTCCTCTTCCTATCTCCTTCTTCCAACACATTTTTTTCCCTTTAGAATAAAATTTCTGTCTGCTCAAAGCTGAATGTTAACTAATTATTATTATTTTTTGTGTGTGTTATCTTTCACTATGGCTAGGGGCCCTATCAGACTTATATGCATGCAGTGCAGATAAGGGCTTATTGGCAGGGAGAGGCGGGCGATTTTTAATCATAAATACGGGCGGCTCTGCTCATCAAAGTACCACTGTCGCTAGTTTGTCTAATCTGCTCCTCTTTCCAAACTCACCCCACTTCCTATGCATTAACAACACATCCCTTACTCCCCACCTCTCTCTCTCTCTCTCAGTTTTCTCCCTCTCTTACCCTGTGTGTGTTTATAGATGGGGATATTTTGTGCGTGTGTGTGTGTGTGTATGTGTGTGTGCGTCAGTAGAGAGATGCTTATAAATGACTTCCACTTTCCTTGCATTGGTTGTAGCCCCCCTCAGAAGTGAGTGGGGGTAATTCTGTTGCAGGTAGGCTCTGGGTTAGACACCCCTCCCCCTCTATAACAGTATACTAGGTGTGGCTGCCAGTTCATCAGAGCACACGCAGGAACCAAGATTTGCTCCGTATCTCATGGACGATGAACAGAACACATAGTTTCTCTCAGGGGCTTTCAAGCTAGATTTGTTTATTTTAATTTTTTGTCTTGCTTGTTTGTGGTTGTCAGATTAGTTTGAACTTGTACCTGTGTGTGTGTGTGTGTGTGTGTGTGTGTGTGTGTGTGTGTGTGTGTGTGTGTGTGTGTGCGCGCGTATGTGTCTGTTTGTCTGTCTGTGTGCA
>OMKL01143881.1:0-11047 GCA_900302295.1 Parasudis fraserbrunneri | reverse complement strand
ACCTTTAAACAAAAGTGTACAGTTCATTCCAGAGGCAACAAGCTTATCCAAGGAAAATCATCAAAGGATACCAACTGGGAGTTCTTCATTCCTCCTCCCTGTTGTACAGTGGGGGTCTGTATTTAGTATGGCTGCCCCATGTAGGTATTAAAATGGCAGTTAAAATGTCCATTTTGCAAGGTCATGCAAGATGGCGATGATGACGGTAGTAACGTGTTGAGCTAGCTAATTTTGAGTAGCTTACCACATGATGAAAAGACTGATGATTAATTAATTGAGTGAAAAAGATAAAGCAACAGTTGAGCTAAAGAAACTAGTGTATGGGCCAAAAGAAGGAAGATTAACTTTAGCTAACTCTCTCTCTCTACGTAAAGTTAGCGTTAGCTAATATCGAGGTTGAACTTAAGTTAGCAACTCCTGCTCCCGGTCAACTCACCATACCACAGCAAAGCGAACTCTAAAGGACAAGTGGAAAGAAAATTGTAGGAGATTTTGATGTAAAACATTTATTGGGTATTTTGGATGAAACTGCTGGGTTAAAAATAACCCAATTTGGTTATATAACCCAAGGTTTGGGTTATGGGTTTGACCCAGCATATTGGGTTATGTATTCTACCCCAAAAACTTTGTTGAGTTGAAGCTACCAAAAAGTGGGTTGAAAAATATAACCCAAATTATGGGTTATCAGTGTCACTTGGGTTTAAATTAATTTTATTTCGGTCTGCATGAAGTAATGTAATGAAATTACATTGTTATGAAACTATGAAACGATGAAACAAGCACATAATGTCCTAGCCATTCAATTATTACTACAAATAAAAAACTGTATCAAGCTAGTCCCATATTTACTTGACCATTCCAATATATAACATTGTATAAAATTCCCATTCACGTTCCTACATAAAATTATAAAGATTTATAAAATTGTATAAAAATGTATAATTCATTTCACATTCATGTTCCTAATACCAAACCTTATTTTGGCAAACAATTACACATGTATATAAAATAAAAGTTTTTTAACACTGTTCATGGACTAATTAGTCAACAGTAAAAATATTAACATTTTTACATTTACATTGCATTACATGTAGGCATTTAGCAGACACTCTTATCCAGAGCAACTTGTGCAGTAGCAAAACCATGCTGATGTGTTTACACAGGAAATTATTATTTTTGTTTGTAGTTGTTTGTTCTGCAGTATTAACCTTTAGCGTATCTACCTGAAATGTGTGACATTGCTACCGGTGCCAGTGTTGTGTTACAAAATTTGGACTGCACATTTAGCTTTGCAAGGATGTGAGAAGAACTCCTTGCATGGCCCTTTGCTTTGTAATGTGTGTTGGCTAACGTAACGTAACAGGCCATAAGCCTAAAGGTAGTGAGGCAGTCAGTCTAATATAAATACATTTTACAAGGACGTGCAATCTCTCCCTACTGCTATACAAGGGCAACTCATGAACTATTGCTCAATTTGAACTTATCTTTCAGTGAATCAAAATACCAGCAAATAGTCAATCAAAGTGAAAACCGAGCAGAACCCACTAAATTCTTGAATCTCATTTGTCAAGTTTTTAAGTCTGCCACACTCGTGTACTGGGTAACTGAATTAAATGAGCATGATTAATCAAAATACTCTTTCTTTTCACAGACAACTTCATGAGGACCTGTGGTTGATGTTTTCAGAGGCTATAGTCCTAAAATAGTCAAACCTTTGTCAGCAATATAATTCATTACAGAGCTTAAATGTCTTGATGTTCCAGTTAATCATTAGACAGAGGAATGGCAATGACCTACAAATATGTTGAATACAACTTAAAGTAAGATTATGGTTGTTTTTTTTCTTCAGCTCAAAATTGTGCCTCATGTTCATAGTCTCAATTGAGTATGGCACTGGAAGAAAGGGGTGAGGTGTTGTCTTTTTTTAACAACCATCCCAGAACCATCCCAAACTACCATTTTATTCATCCTGCACTGAAGAGGAACTGTCCCAAACGCATCCCATTTCATCTTCTGTCTGGACTGTCCACAAACCGGCTTTGTGCCATCCCAGACACAATTGATGTTGTTCCCAGGACATCAGGATGCCCAGGACATCAGGATGCCCAGGACATCAGGATGCCCTTAATGTCAAGCCCTGATTGCCTGTTTTCATTAGAGCACATTAGATTGACGTCAATTAACTGACAAGCCCTCCAGGTTTGCTAAATGAAGAGAAAACATTATGTAGGTCTTGTCTGGGCACTGTGGTGACTCTGTTTTTGGCAGCACATCAAAACAGACACATGACTGACAAGATGACTCTAGCTCTGCTCCTATGCTTTTTCACCCGTGAATGACTCAAGCTTTTCTCTCTCCAACTTTATTTCACATTTTCACCCTCAATTTGCCACATTTTCCTTGACAACTACATCCCCAAAACATCAACAGCAAATTATTTTGTCAATCATGAGTATTGCTTGAGGCACAATTGATTTTTCCACCAGAGCTCAGTATATGAGCTTTTAACAAGTAATAAGATCTCTTGTGGCATTCAAGGATTTTCCTATGTTATAGGCTAAAACAAATCATTCTTGTGGGCATTATTGGCTGTAAAATATTCAACTGTTTATCTCTTTCTATTTTATGCATGCATTGTTAAATCTGGATATATCGTTATTCCTCCCGGTAAACATTTTCATTGTTATTCAGCGAATGTTCTGAGGGGTTGAAGTATTCACAAGAGTATCCACTGATAAGACTTCAGTTCAATTGTAACCCCAGTCAATAGATTTGAGAGGAAAGGAATGACATTTTAAAGAACATAAACAAATAAATTGATTTTTTTTCCATGCTCAGTGGACATGCTGGCTTTGCACAAAGGTCAAAATGAAAGAAAGGTTTACCTGTTAGCTAGCTTCAGATGATAATAGACCAACTCCATAAAAGAATGGCTTGCTTATGACTGGAGGTGAAAACCACAAAAGAAAAGGCCATAAGTTAATGTCAATACACTGCTGTGAACAACACACGTGGGGAGATGGATGGAGTTGTGTGTGCGTGCATGTGTGGGTGCATGCATGCGTGCATGTGTGTGCGTGTGTGCGTGGTCGCGCGTGTGTGTGTGTGTGCATGCGTCATGATCTCCTATATGTATGTATGTATGTATGTATATGCCTTATATGTTATTTAAGAGTAAAAGATGTTCACACAGCAGAGTGATGAATACATTTATGTTTCCCTTTTTCTGATTTTTACATGAGAAACTGCCATGCATAAAATATCCAAATTACACTTATCTCCACAGCTTAATCACCTTTGGCAGATTGCTACTGCGGAAAATATGCTCTGATAAACAAATTTGCGTGTGGAAAAAGGAAAACGTTTCATCTCCTTTCCATTGCTAATATGAAATAATGTGTTGTGATCCTTTTTTCAGATGTGTTAATTTGTCTTACCATGCATTAATTGGACAATCACTTAACTGGACCAAATTATAAGCATTCAAAATACTAAGAGTGTGTAAGATTTAGAATTCATTCTGTATTTTTTTTCTCTCCTCGTTTGCCAGCCTTGACCATTGTGAATAACTTCTCCATTTGAATGGCATTCTCAGTTCTTTGTTCTTCTTTACCAGATGCTTGTCACATTGCGAGGAACATAAAGTTACATTTGTCTTTCATTTTCCCTAAAATGGAATGTAAGCATTGTTAGGATCCCTCATATATAGGGGACAAGTATATTAGAAACATTGTTGTCAGTCAGCTTGCTATTCATCGCAGAATTAAATACCAGATTTTCAATTTTGCTTGTTCAATGGAACCAATGAAGTCCTATAGTGGACACCTTCTGTTTACAACACAAAGGATTTTGGGATACAGATAAATCCTTGACTCTTTGAACATTCTTTGGTTATTGTTCCTAGAATCGCTGGTGTCTGTATTGATGGTCTTGAATCCAACTCTTCTTTAAGAGGTCTGTTCTCCCCCTGGCTCTCTGCACCTCTCATCATTTGAGAATCACTGATTATCTGTTTCACTCTCCAAATGAATCAGACCTGACTACAGACACACTAGCTTCTCTCTCTTTCTCTCTCTCTCTCTCTCTCTCTCTCTCTCTCTCTCTCTCTCTCTCAGCCTCTCAGTCTACACAGCATGGCCACAATTTAGGTTAAATGGGGAGGCATGCATCACAACTTAATGAGAATTTGTTTTTCCTGCTCTAGCAGTAATTAGTTTGTTAAAACGGAACAAAATAAGCATGTCACAGGAAATGCAATATTGAATATTAATTAAATTGCAAATGGAAATCATGCTTGAGTGCTATGAGCAGCCATCAAACTGATACTGTTCACGTGTTATGGTCTAATGATAGAAACTGTATGAATTTATTTGTGTTTACTGTTGCTCAGTACATTTTCCTCCACTGAACTCCAAATGAGAGCTATGACAACAGTCGTCCTATATCGACACTGGTGGGTTTATCTGTCTGTCTGGCTGAACTAAAACTAATATTACTGTATCACTTGCTGCTACTCGCCATAGAATTACTGCTTTTTGACTCATACTGCTGATGTGTAGTACATTGTAACTCTTCCTGGCTTGGGTACGTCGGATGCACAGAGGCAAACAGATAGTGAATGGTAGTTGGGCTGGCTGTCAGAGCACCGGGCAGCGTCCCACGCACCAATTTCAAGCCCCGTGTTTTCATCCCATGGCTGCCTGTCACTTATGGAACAGTGGCGTACTACATCAAATAACCACCTTCCCTGCAGGGGGTGTGTGTGCATGGAGAGGAAGAAAGACGAGGGCAGCAGAGTAAAACAGTGCAGAGGAAGTGAAGGAAAAGTCAACAGAGGCTGAAGCATGGCACAGAGACATGAGAATGGGAAGACAGAGATTGAGAACAACAAAAGACACAGAGATGAAGGGAGAACATCAAACAGGCTTATACCAAAATGTCATGGTCAAAGAGTGTGAATGAATGAAACCTTTACTGCCCCTAGGGGAACTTGCTTTGCATAAAAGAATATTAAAAAAACATAAAACATTAAAAACATCAACAACCATACATGACAGTACATAATATAACATAAAACACAAGGATCATAAACACACCATACACCATTGGGAATCGATACAGGACATTAAGTGCAAGTTCAAGAAAGTGCCAAAATTCAGATCATGTTATCAGAGCCTGTTAAGCAGCTGAATGCTACGTGGGACAAAAGATGTGATGCTACACCTTCGCCCTGAAGGTAACAGTGCATAGTCAGACCATAGAGGGTGCAGTGGACTTGCTATGACCTTATGAGCTAAATTCATGTGTACTGGTCTGTCATGTAAGTAACACTGCACATTGGTTCCCCAGTTATCTTGCCACCCAGTTTAACAACCCTGTCCAGTTGGTTCTTGTTTTGCACAGTGGACTGTGGATTTCTACAAATGCAGGTGAACAGGGGGCTCAGCGGTGTGTAATCAGAAAGTGACAGAGGGGAATGGATGAATAATTCACTATTCTCACTCCCTGATCTCCTCAGCCCACCACTGTCTCCCTCTTTGCAATATGACTGCACAGGTACGCGTGTGCACGCATGTCACCATTGTGATGTACTGTTTGACTCTTGTGGAGGGTTGTGGTGGAGTCTTACTTTATTGCTGAATATAAAAATGTGGTTCCCTCTGCTGCCCCATGTTTGTGCTGATACTCGAGACCACAGGAATAGAATAATGTATACAATGGACATTCCCATACACATCAATGCTCTAAGCTGTGGTAAACGCGGAACTGGAAATAATCAAACCATGGGGACCTGCATGATGGGTCTGTTTCTCACAAGGAGCCACTGGCCAGAAACACTGTTGGACTACTTAATGCATCGCCAACCTTACACCTGAGCAGTTCTCTTACAAAAAAGGATCATGGTATTTAAAAAAAAAAGTGTTATGGTATTTCCATATTTTTTGGTCACTACCATGCCATGATATTACCATCAGTATCATGGTATAAATTATATTATACTATGGTATTATTTATAGAATTGGTACCATGGTGATAAATGACTTTTACTATGGCAGTACCAGTAAATTATACAATGGCCAGTACCATGGCAAAACTAAAATTACCATCAATACTATCAATTACCATGATACTTTTTTGGAAGGGTTTGTAGCAGATGTTAGGCTACTTTGTTACTATTTATTCAGTTGCCTTATGGCTGGATGTTGTGGGCAATATCATCAAGAAGTGATAAGCCCTGAAACCTTTTTTTTTTCATCTATCAGTTACAGAGTAGTAAAGAGAATAATCACCTAATCATAAAGAAATAGCCTAATTAAATTAGTAGATATAAAATCCAAAAGTTCACCACACACAACCTAAGATCTTAAGATGACTTGTTCCAAAGACAAAAGCAGTTTATTTCTGAAACATTATTCAACAACCACCCGCACATCATCTCAGCCCACTGATGCGTCCTAAAGCCGAGGATGCTGCAGCTGTTTTACATCTATGTCTGTGGCAACAATTGTCATCGGGTCCCCCAGCAAGGTAGATGCTGGAATCCATGGAAGAAGGATTATTATCTATTCATTATTCTATATCTATGCTTGAGACCCATTAATGTGCCTGACTGCATGTTGTCAAGGTAGGAATTAATTCTGATAAATAAACAGGCTGACATTAAGTCAGGGATTATATATTATTAAATATTAAATCAGAGATTATATATTATTGTATATTAAGTCAAGGATAATATATTATTATCCATATGGTGAAATATAAAACTGCCACAGCATCTAAATTGAGAGAACAAGCTTGGCAGACATTTGCACACAATATCCTAAATGCATAAATAATAAAATTCCATCCAATGTATAATTGCATCACTTTTACTATATAGACTAATCGTTAAATGATGCCTTCACGGCTAAATCTGTATAGGCTTAACTTTCAATTAAAACATTTAAAGAATTATTGATCTTTCTCAATTTCTCAATACATGTTGCATTCTAAAAGCTTTCATGATTATAATATTGCTTTGGTCTATTGACACTTACCTAAGCGTGGGGCACACATGTGTGGAAATTAGTTTGTGGATGGGGTAAGATCAAATTGACCTGATAATCAGATTGAATTGCATCTCAAAGTAATTTTAAAGTAGGCAGGACTTGCGATTGGCGATTGAGGGTCTGGATCCAGGCAAGGATCAAATCTAATCTAATGAGTAAACCTGCGTTTGCAGGTTTGAGCTGAATGAGTTGTTGCTCTGGTAACAGGTTAGATTAAAACTCAAGCTTGCTTCAAGGAACTGAAAATCCCGGGCTTATGTCAAACTGTCAACAGTCTTATCCAGCCAACTCAGTTATCCACGTACATGGCACAGGGCCTAGATTTTGATAATAACAAGTGGGCTAGCGCTTTGGTGCTAGGAAGAGTGCACAGTAGTAGAGTGTGAGAAATTATGGCTCTGGCTGCTTAAAGGTAGAATCTGTAATGTCATCAAACAGCGACCTCTTGGCAAAAGATGACAACATGGTATTGCGCTTTGTTTACAGTTTTTGTTTTTGCCTGATGTGTGGATTGGATTTCAGTGGGTATAGGGGAGGGGTTGCTACTGCTGACCACACCTCAGGCTCTACCAAGAGAGATCTGGAGAAATTCACAGTATAATAAGTTACTAAACTCCAACCCACACGTCAGACCAAAACAAAAAAGTAAACAATGCGCAATACCAAGTGGGGCTCTTTTGTCTAGAGGTCGCTGTTTGATGACATTTCAGATTATACTTTTAAGGTGTAGATATGGCTATTAGTTGGGAATTGTATTTTACAAAGAAGTATCGGAAAATTATGCCATGTACTATTAGTATCATGGTTTAAACTGGATTTTAGCATGGTATTAGAATTGGTATTATTATTTAAGTACAAAAGGGTTACCATGACAATCCATCACTTTCACCATGGCTGTACTATGGTAAATTATTTATATAATGGCCAGTGCCATGGTAAAACTGAAAATACCATCAAACTACCATGACAATGTTTGTAAAGGGTGTAGCCTATTCATGAATGCTTTTATATTTGCTGTTCAGTGCACAGACTGTTGTGTGTTTTATGTCACCAGCAGCAACAGCAGTTTAATAGAAGGCTAACTCAGTAGTTAGCATTACATTTTAAGATGAAAATAAGTCAATACAGTGCAAAAATGCAATGACCGCTTATCACCAATAGATCTCGCCAAAATAAACAAAAATGAGGCTCTTACAGATTACCACTTTAAAGGGGGCATATTTTGGAAAATGGGTTTTGCCTTGTCTTTGTCTGGATTTGTCAGTCTGAAATGTTATTTAGGCGCTGGGGAAAATGACAGGTACTCTTTGGCTCTGCCTCTTTGGCCCCTCAAGAAACTCCATTGGATGATGTCACCCGGAGGACAGCAGACCTCTAGTTAATGGCAGATGCTATTTCCTCAACTATTTTCAACTGTAGTTGGCCCAACTTAAGGAAAGTTGAAGAAATAGTTGAGGAAATATTGTCTGCAGTAACCTAGTTTCTCTGGGCTTTCAAGACACAGAACACATTAGGAAAATGACATAATGTCTGATTATCACATGTCCTCCTCACAACAGAACGATAGGATTCCACCACAAATTGTGAAAATGCCCCTTTAAGGCCAACACAGAGCTGCTCAAGAGAAGTTACTACCCACAAGCTATCTGGATCCTAAATAAGAAAAATAAATACTGTCCATGAGAATGCTCCTCAATGTTTTTCAGGATTTCAGGATCAAGGATTCAATGGCTGCGTCCAAATTCTGCATGCTACAGACTATATTGTATGCAATTTTCAGTATGTGATCTGTTAATATGCAAATACTGTATGTAAAAGAGATTTGTTTGAATACTAAAAGGACCAACATTTGAAGTATGGAGTGGATGGTTGCTACACAATTGTTTCAATCCCACATTTCCTGTGTTATTTCCAGTTCCAAGTCAACAAACAGTTTTTTTGCAGAAAACTTCCTGATTGCGCAGCCAACAAGTGGAGGCAGCTGTGAGTGAACTGTTTATTTCATTTGGTATTATGAATGGCCACCTTTGCCTGGGTGTGCAAATCCTCCAAGTATATGAAAAACTTGGTGGCGCGTGCAGACGCAGTGGCTACTTTCTCTCCCGATAATGCGGTATTTACATGTTTTTTGTCCAGTTTTCCGTTGAGTATGTGTTCGTCGCGTTTATCTGCCTCAAGGCAAACATACAGCTGTGAGAGATTGCTTGACATCAGCAGTGCTGGATTTACCGACTTAAATCCGGCATACGTTGAGGAGCTACGGAGCTTTGGGCTACTCCAGTGGCCTACTTCATCACCGACCCCCACTGCTGCACCACGCCTGCAAAGGACGTGCCGTAGGCGGTGCGAGAGGAAGCAGAAGCGGGGCAAGCGCGGGGGTATCCGAGCTAGGCTAGCGGCTAGCCCAGACAAGCCAGCGAAACCATCCATCCTACTCGCCAACGTACGCTCTTTGGACAATAAACAGGACCACATACGACTTTTGAGATCGACACAGCAAACTGCGAGAGAGTGTTGTGTTTTCGTTTTCACAGAATCATGGCTCAACGGGCGGACAGGACTCTTACTGAAGGGGGTAAGACCCGCGGCGGCGGAATCTGTGTTTACATCAAAGATGCCTGATGTCAAAGACATTGTAGTGGTACAGGAAACACTGCTCAGCCCTATCAACTGCTCACAGTTACATCAACACATTGACTTTCCAACACGGGGAAACAACACACTAGACTTTGTTTACACAACCCAGCAAGGAGCATACAAGGCTTCACCCCTCCCCCACCTGGGTGCTTCTGATCACACCACTGTTATGCTAATGCCGGCATACAGACCAAGAGCCAAAGTCATCAGGCCAGGTCAGAAGCAAGTAAGGGTGTGGCCAGAGGATGCCTCCTCTGCTTTGAAATTACAGACTGGGACATGTTCAAGCAGGCAGCCACCTACAACCATTTTACCAATATCCAGGAAGAGACTGTTATTGCCTACATCAGTAAATGCATCGATGATGTCACAGAGTCCAATACCATCATAGTATGGGCCAATCAGAAACCATGGCTGACAGGGGAAGTCCATAGGTTACTGAGTGCCCAAAACGCGGCCTTCAAAGCAGGTGACGAGGCTGGCCTGAGAACTACTGGGGCCAACTTTGACCGTGGCATCAAAGATGCAAAAAGGCAGTACACCAAAAAGATTGCCCACCGCTTCAGTGACAGCAGAGACACCAGGACCCTGTGGTGGGGGATTCAGACCATCACGGACTACAAACCCCGACCACAGACCTGTGACAGCGACATCACTCGGCTCAACAACCTGAATGACTTCTTTGGTCGCTTTGAAGCCCACAACAGCACTCCTGCACAGAAGTCTCCACCCCTTCCAGATGACCAGGTGCTGTCCCTGTCTCCAGCCAGCGTGAGACGATCCCTCTCCAGGATCAATGCACGAAAAGCTGCGGGCCCGGACAACATACCTGGTCAAGTGTTGAAGGACTGTGCAGTGGAGCTCACTGATGTCCTCACAAACATCTTTAACACCTCCCTGAGCCAAGCTGCTGTCTCCACATGCTTCAAAGTCACCACCATCATCCCGGTACCAAAGAAGGCTTCTCCATCCTGCTTCAATGACTACCGTCCTGTTGCACTGACCTCCATCATTATGAAGTGCTTCGAACGGTTAGTCTTGCAGCACATTAAATCCATCCTCCCTTCCATCCTGGACCCCTGCCAGTTTGCATATCGGGCCAACAGGTCCACCGATGATGCAATCTCCATCGCCCTCCACTCAGCTCTCACCCATCTGGACACCAATAACTCACATGTAAGGATGCTGTTCATAGACTTTAGTTCAGCATTCAACACAATCATCTCCCAGCAGCTGATACCGAAACTGAACCGGCTGGGAGTGAACACCTCGCTGTGCAACTGGCTGTCGGTCTTCCTGACCAGGAGACCACAGGCAGTCCGAGTCGGCAGCAACACATCCAGCACCATCACCCTGAACAC
>OMKL01143875.1:0-13924 GCA_900302295.1 Parasudis fraserbrunneri | reverse complement strand
TGCAGATAACTGTGAACCCCAAATATTCCAACTATGTCAATTAATCATTGCCACGACTCGGGAGATAAACACCACTGGGAGCGCATACCTAAGAAGATGACTGGAGATATAAAAAGGTGTGTGTGTGTGTGTGTGTGTGTGTGTGTGTGTGTGTCACCCTGTTCACACCTGGCATTAAAATGCATCTTGGGTGATCCGATCACAAGTGCACAGCTCTAAGTACTGTACAGGTGTGACTGTACCCTGTACAGGTGTGAATGCACCCTGTACAGGTGTGAATACACCCTGTAAAGGTGTGAATACACCCAAGAAGCATTGAGGAAGCATTGAGATCCGATCACTCAGACCACATTCAGAGAAGGTCTGGGTCGCATTTGGCCACGTTCTATTAACAGTGTGAACACATATGCGTCCTGGGCCACATTGAAGGACCGCCTAGTCAACTGTGTGTCATGTCCTCTGGGGTCATGGCTTTGAACCTTTTTCCATAATTCTATGCTATGAACACAGCAGAGGTGAAAACAGCTGCTCTCATATTTCTCCTTTTTCTCATCTTCAGTTGGTTCCCAAATTGCGTAAGCTGGCTTTGTCCACATTGTCTGAAGTTTTGGAAAAGCCCATATTTAGGCTATATTAGGGCTGTCACTTGAAAAAAATCCTCTATTATAATGTGGGCTTGCTGCGCCCCTTCGGCAACCCCATGCCTTTTCATAATCATAAGCATCCACAAAACGTTTTTTATTTAAAGCTGTTTCACAGCGATGGCAAATTTACATGGACACAGATGATCTCCAGTCTTTCCAAAGGGTCCGATTTGCTCACCCCACTGTTCACAAATTCCCAGAGTGATTTTTTTCTGCAGATACATTCATTCATATGGGCACTACTGAAGAAAGCTGTGAGGAGGTTGTAAAGGATGCTTGGGTTAATTTTGAGTGGCAATTTTGATTATGGAATGAATACGCAAGGAAAGTGCTATGTGATTTTATGAGATAGGCCTAATCAGCATTTTTAGACAGCTGTCATCACTGGAGACATTCGTTGGTCATCCTTCTATTGCTTGGAAATAAAATGTCTGATATTTCCGACGTTCTGTATTGGTATCGCCTAGAGAGTGGTTTCCCATATCTTCCCACCTTTCTGGTCATTTGGATAACGGAAAAGCTAAATTCATGCAGAATTCAGTTGAGGTGTAGGCTAATATCCAGAATGAGAATATGGAAGGAGAAAAAATGAGTGGATAGCCCCCATATATGCATGTTTAAATGCCACTGTTGTGCGTAGATCATCTCGCGTCCTTTTTAATTTCAAACGTGAAGGTAGCTGAGAGAGAGAGAGAGAGAGAGAGAGAGAGAGAGAGAGAGAGAGAGAGAGAGAGAGAGAGAGAGAGAGAGGCAAGCAGTGCGTATAATGAAAATCCTAACTGGCCAGCAGGTTATTTACTGTAGTGTGATGCTCCATTCTCACTGTCGGGAAGCATTTGAATTGAATTGAATTGTGTAGTCTCTCTAAATTGAAGGGATTTCACAGTAACATTGTAAATTGTAATGGAAACACTGCATGCGCTCTATTATATTATCTAATTTGCCTGCGTCTTTAGTAATGTAGGCGTAGGCCTATGTGTTTATTTGCATATTGAGCGGGGAAGTGAGATCCGCTCATAAGTGGTCACAGGAGACACATGTGGAGACGCAGTCTGATGCCAGGTGTGAACTGACATCCGTCTCGACTGGATCTAGACACCATCTACAGGTCTGAACAGGGCCAGAGAGAGAGAGAGAGAGAGAGAGAGAGAGAGAGAGAGAGAGAGATGTGTAAAAGTGTGAATGCGTGTGTGTGTGTGTGTGTGTGTGTGTGTGTGACTGAGAGAGAGGCGAAAGAGAGAGCAACTGAGTGAGAATGACATGGAGATAGCATGCGGGGGAGAATTGGCGTATATCTTGTGAGGACTCTGCTTTACGTAAATGACATTCATCACTTTACACAAGACTGTTATCTTCCCCCTACCCGCTGGGCCTGTGGAAAGACTACAGTAAGGAGCTAGTTCAAAGACACTTCACTCCGTTGAGAATGTATTCCTTCTTGGGAAGGAACTGTTTTTACATGTGCCGATATTGCTACTCTTTAATCAGAAGAAAAGACATCCAGACAAATTGTCTAATGATTCATTGAGCTCACTGTTTCGATACCCGATACAGGATAACATAATATAACAAAGACATGCTTGCTAGGTATATACTCCTGTCATCGCCCTTGACCAAGGCACTGGCATTACAAATGGAGTTGGTCCCTGGGCGTGTGGCTGCCCACTGCTCCTAAATAGTTAGGATGGGTCAAATGCAGAGGACGAATTTCCCCAAGGGGATTAATAAAGGATAACTAAAAAAACTAAAAAACAAAACAAAAAAAAGATTCACGGTTCGATATCACAACATCAGGACCAATAGTCAGAGCATCACGGTATTTTTAATGAGTGTGTTCCATGAAAAAGACCAGGCACATTTAATGGCATTCACATGGCCTGGCATTTGGACATAGGGCTGTTGCAATAATAAAAAAAATCTTGAAAAAAAGACAATCATAATTATTTTGTATTATCGCAATCATTGTTTTATTTTCGCCTTTAGAAATTTTCCTCTTCCATATTAAAAAGGGAAAATCCACTCAAAAATAGAATTCACATGTGATTTCTATAATGTGTAGCTCAGTTTCATTTTGTGAATATGAAGTCTCCTCTTAAGCTGAAAATCTGAGAGACAAATCCTGGAGCTGCTCCATACAGTGAATAATGGAATAGGACACTATGATAGTACCCATGGTGATTTTACTGGGATATGGGTACATTTTCTGATTTAGAGCTGTAAGCTCAAAGCTGGAAAATAAGATTTATTTTGTGGAAAAAAGTGAAATGGCCTAGGCCATTTGGCCTCATAATTAAGGATCTTGTCATCTGCATCCATAACCACTTGTGTGTTGATACTAGTAATTGTAGTATTACTTGTTATTGACAAATGCATCCTCATCTACACTCATCATAAGATCAATGATGTTAATATACATGCCACCGATGACAAGACATATTTGCATAAATCCAGCTGTTCACATTGAGTGGGGAAACGAGTGATCTGTATAGTATCAGAGGAGCTATGTAGACAGTTTTTACCCCTAGGTTAAGAAGGTTGATAAAATGCTTCTACTCATACGCCTAAAAATAGGACCAAATTTGCGTCACTCTGAGAATTTTGGGGCAGTTAGGACCAATTTCCAACTCTGAGATGCTTGATAAATATGGGTGCAGGAAGACGATGAATAGCAAACAGTAGGCCAGTCAGTTTGTCAAACAGTAGTAACTACAGGGAAAATCCAGTTTCTCAGTCATTCTTAACACCAGCGCGTGTGCGAGTCTCCGGTCCCGCTATGCCAGGTTGTGTTTGCCAGACACAGTGAGTGATTGAGAGAGCTCAGTGCAATGATTCTAGGCAGACCTCCAGGTAGCGGCATGGTAGTAACACTACCATTACAGGGAATTACCAGTGGCTGCTGTGACTGACAGCACTGCCTAGCAGCAGAATGTTTCCAGATACCAGCAATGAGGTCCACTGTAGTGCAACAGGTGCAAGGCTCAACACTTAGATAATATAGTCTTCATTCTGTACAAACACATATACACACACAAAGTGCTATATGCACATGGGCGCACACGTGCGCCCACACACACACACACACACAGCTGAGTCACATTTGAGAGAGAGGACTGTCGCTGGTCTTAAATTAGATCCCAGTCAAGTGACAAAAGGATCTCTGGGACACACCGGGAATTCTGATGTCATGTCTGGGTGAATATGAGACCTCTGTCCTTTTGCAAATTGTTGCCCTGTCATCCAGCCCACCACATCATGTGCTAATATGTGGCACGGCTCACCCCGGCCCAACCAGGCCACCCACACTCTCACAGAGTGACACAGGATCTCCAGTCTGACCTTTCAAGAACTGTCACAGAAAAGCAACTGAGGATAAAAGCAGGGAGTGGACAGGCTTGTGTCAGGTCAAGTCAGAACTGTGAGAGTGCTTTAACGGATGGCCAGATCAAGCTGGCTCCACTTAGCACAGAGTAGTCAGGTCAGCAGTCAGGATCATTCAGGACAGACCGTACCTCACGTTAACACTTAGACCTGCAGATAGGCCTAGTGTGTATATGCGAAACACCTCTTAGACCAGCAGTGTCACAACTAACCCACTCACACAGTCACTCACTCATGTTTAGGCACTCTGCCCCTAATGGCAGCTCACGGGCATGGCACTTTGTGTCCTTGTTATTATAACCTCTACCACTGACAATCCGGTCACTGAGGAAATATGAGTAGGCCTAGTTTTTTTTTTTTAAAGAGTCATGAAAACCTGAAAATGTAATCGTTTCTCTTATCACAAATATTTACAATCCCCTAAATCTAAAGAGTTCTAAAGAGAGGCTGACTTCATAGTTTGGTGAAGTTACAAGGTCCAAATGACAAATACAAGCACCAAAGCATTCCAGTCTTTCTCTCTCAGGCAATAAAATGTGCATAGGCCTTACGGTCTCCTCCCACCCCAACAAAAATGATGCAAGACCCAAACTTGTGCAAAAGAGATAAATTCTCAAAAAAAGGGATCCACTGATGGGGAAAACACTTTCCTAAGTGCCCTGACTGGAATGTGCAGCATTCCATTTGTGCAGAAGGTCTCCAAGAGAACTGTCTGTGTTTTTATTTCTGCCAGACTGGCTCAAATTCAACAACAACAACAACAACAGAGAGAAGGTAAAAGAGTCAAAGAAAAAGGGGCCATCATCTCAAATTTGAAAGAAAGAAAGAAAGAAAGAAAGAAAGAAAGAAAGAAAGAAAGAAAGAAAGAAAGAAAGAAAGAAAGAAAGAAAGAAAGAAAGAAAGAAAGAAAGAAAGAAAGAAAGAAAGAAAGAAAGAAAACATGGCATAAATTCTCCACGCATCCCAACACTAGTAATGACCTGCAGATAGAGCATGGAAGTAAATTGATCGCCCAGACTCTGCGGTTCCGGAAAAACACAGCAACAGATGTATGTTAGTTACACTGTGTACTCTGGTCCTTTCTGCCCTCTCCATCTCTTTCTTTCACCTTTCACTCAGAGGAGCTGTTTCTCAGGAAGACAAAACAATGAAGGAAAGTGGAGTGCGAGGCGTCCCAGGCAGATGAGGGAATGGGGGGTGCACGGTGGGGGGTCAGAAGGTTACTGACAGGTCAGCTCTCCTGATTTATCAGATAAAGGAGGATGAGCAGTGGACACAACATGTGGGGAAAGCTATTCCAGCTTCCTAGGCTGGGGCCAGGGCCATATGAAGATACAGGCTAGGAAGTCTTGAGTTGTACTGTTGTACCAGATTGAGACTCTTGGTCATAACAGGCCAACGAGGAAGCAAGATAAACAGGAGGTGTGCACAGTACAGTACAGTGTGCACTGTAGGAGCACACACACACACACACACACACACACACACATCCTGAGAACATCTCCAAGGTCAGAATGACACAAACAAGAAGACGACACTGTATGAAACTGTCTGCATAACAAAACAGTATTATCAGTCTATTGTGTAAGGTAGAAAAAGCAGCCACAGTGGCCGCTGGCCGGCGTGAGCTAATGTACTGCATCTAAGTTTAGCTCCATCACACAGCACAGCGCTGCACGGAGGTGGCATCTCCCGGTGACTCCCATTCCTCTGCTGTTTCCCAAATGTCATCAATACACTTCATTTCCCTGGCTTATATGTTATGCAACACCAGCCACATATGGTTCATTTTAGAGGTAGATATTTTTAGCTGGTCAAAAGGAACCACAATAATTCAACAGATAGCCGAGTAAGACAAGGGGGAGAAGAGTCATCCGGTAAAAATCTCAAATTGTACGATGTAGAGAATTTCTAGCTCCATAACTCCATAACTTCCATGTGTCAATGAAATTCAACACCAGGGAGGAACTGTAGCAAAGTGTGTTTTGTTGTGCTAACATAATGTGTCAGTTATTTGAGCCAAACATAGGCCAGCATGTAGCTCATACAGACAGCTATGTATGACAGCTATGTACACTCCTCATAGCCATACAGTCCCCTGGGAAACTTTCTTCACTTGGGGGTGAATACTTTATTTTAAAACACAAGATAAATGTAAAACATAAGGCCAGTTCACCACATGCAACTTATTTAAATCTGAAATGCAAGAAAACACAAATAAAAAAAGAGCCTTCGGAGAATTAGACATTCCTGCTCTTTAATCAATCTACTGTAAGATTAATTTTGGTCCAATTCCGCTCAACCTTAGTTCTTCTAATCCATCCTACTTGCCAGGAAGGATACTCAGTAAGCACAGAAATTCCCTTTCTAGATCCAAGGTAGTTCCATGGACTTTCCATGCACTGCTGAGGACCAGATTTCCGAGGTAAATCCATATCAATATCACTTTCACTTTTCCATGCTACAAAAGTGTCCTCCTTGGAAATTCTCTAAAGGTATGAAATGGTTTATGTGATTTCCATTGCTAAGGCAAGCTTGTGCTATCAGTAAATATTCTACATTGATATATGAAGCTATTTGGATGGATAATTGTCCTCACTGAAATGCAAATTATTATACCATAGCGTGGGTGAAAAGTCTGTTATTTTCATACAAGGGTAATGGTCCTGATCACTGAACATGTAATTGAAAGCAGAATTGTTCCTTTTGATGTAACTTAAGGGATAACAGATGCTGCATTGTTCCTTACAGGGGAATCATTACATGACACAGAGGTCTGAAGGGCTTTCAAGGCGAAGCAGGAAGTGGTATAATTCCCCCAGTAATGGACAAATGCAAAGTTACCATGGCTAATCATCTACCGTACATCAAAACTAGAGATGTGTGCCACATTGACAAAACAGTCTGAAAGCCTTGCCACTTGCTGGCCTTCTGACTCTTATGCAAACTATAGTCTGCACATTACATTAGGGCTTGTGTCCACTGGGGACCACTTACTGAATACCTGTGTCTTTGTTCAGCTGAGGCTTAGACAGTACACAAGTCCTTAGAATGTAGTTACAATCCAGTATTTGACCAATCCATGGTAAATAATGCATCATTCAATAGGAATGGACATTTCTTTGCTAATGAACAACACTAAATGATATATTCCAGGGTGTAAGTACCATATGAGGTGTGGTGGTCACGTGCAGCCGACTAGTTTATGTCACATCAAGTGCATTAAGCAGGAGCTGTGAACAAAGATGGGCAGTGGCTGCAATACTCTCAGAACTGTGACAAAAGTCTGTGATGGTAGGACCCTTTAAATAATGATAATTGGCAGACACATATGTTACCAGTGCTGAGATCAAGTTAGTGTGCAACTGTAGTTCTCTGTGTTCCAACAGCTAATTTGCATGTGTGGATATGATTTTGTATTTATTTTATAGTTTGAGTTTGTACAAAATAAAAAATGTAATAAAGTGAACACACGAGGGCACAGTAAGCGAATGAGCGAGGTCTAGACCATGTCCGCCTTCTGCCAAGAAACAGCTGGGGCAAAATGAAAAGAATGATCATTTTACGAGAAAAGACAATGCGGTTCATTGTAAACTGTGTGATACAGTGCTAAAATACAGCAGCAGCACCAGCAACATGTTGGATGTTGGACATCTGTGGATGTGAGCGTACCTGATGAGCCCAAAAGAGGAGTGGGTTCCAGTGGGGAACCCATTGCTGAAGAGGTGGGAGACAGAGTGGCGTCTGCCTGCCAGGGATGTGTGTGTCCCAAAAAAGTTATGCGATTGCGGCTCGGAGATGACTACAGCATCATCACAAGTAAAGAGAGGCTGCAAGTGAGTTGATTTCACGGACTGTCAGAGTTGGCAAGGCGTTCCCTGTTTATTCCAGGGACATGTGTGCCCTCCGAGCGGGTGTTCTCAGCCACCAGACTACGTACCCGTCTGACCCCAGAACACGTCCAGATGCTGATATTTCTTAATAACAAGGACACACAGTGTCATAGATGTGAAGCATTCTCACATAGTGCCATGCCTGTGAGCCACCACAAGGGGTAGAGTGGCTAAATGTGAGTGAATGACTGAGTGAGTGAGTGAGTGAGTGAGTGAGTGACATTGCTGGTTATAGAGGTGCTTCGCATCTAAAAATCAGTAGGCTTAGGCTAAAGATAGATCAGCATAACGTTACTCTGTTCTAATTCCGTTCCACTTTGAATGTCACGTTTTCAGCTATATTGCTAGATCTCTGATGTGACTTCAATGATACTTGGCCGTAGTAATACTTAAAAACGTTTTTTTTTTTTTACATTTCTATATATTTTTTCAGCTAACCGGTGTTGCATCAGTTAATGACAACAGATAGTCGTCCCTCCAAATAATCGTTATTCCCATCCCTAGTATGGGATTTTTATTGTTTGCGCAATGTTGGTATCCACACATCCTTTTGCAGGTTGTATCGGGTGTACTACAAATAGATTAGGTTATGTTGAGCACTCAGTCCAATTGTGAAATATATGTCATTACTCAATCTATGAAAACATTTTTAAGTGCCCATCCCTATTACTCAACCCCAGATTTGTCGCTTTCATATCGGTACATATGATACTTGCTCACATCGGCTGGCCTGGCAATCATGTCACAGTCTGCAGTTGTAGTACAGAAAACTATTTTTTTCATAGACTACCTTAGTTACAAATACAGTGAGTGTACAAAACATCAGGAACACATTCCTAGTATCTTTAACTTTTCTCTTCCTCACATCTACGTTGTTTTCAACTAGTCAGCATATTTCATGAAAACTACAAATGTTATACCACTTTAAACTCAGCATTAAAGAACGGGGTGGCAGGGACAGGATGCCAAGCAGAAAGCTGCTACTGTAGTTGCAAAGGGACAAACATGTTAGTGAAGTTAGTGAACAAACCCAATCAACATTCAGATTTAAAAAAACAAGAAAGAGCAGCCCTGATTAATTATATATATATTATTTTCTATTTTCAGCACAACCAAAATTTCCACATTGGCCAGCTACTTGCTTTCACTTGAGACTTGAGACAACTGGACATGCTGCACAATACTTCACTTCCCATCTGCTCTCGCCCCATGAACCTGAGCCTCAAGTCACATGCTCTAAAAAGATTCTGTCACGTGGGCAGCATGATGAACAGATCATGTAACAAAATACATTTTCCATAATCTTGTACACTCACAATATTTATAATGGAGTACTTGTGCATCTCCTTAGCATGTAATAACCTTACCTAGACTGTTGATTCTACCTTCATCTGTAAAGTAAACATTTAACA
This sequence comes from Parasudis fraserbrunneri, assembly GCA_900302295.1. Classification (NCBI taxonomy): domain Eukaryota; kingdom Metazoa; phylum Chordata; class Actinopteri; order Aulopiformes; family Chlorophthalmidae; genus Parasudis; species Parasudis fraserbrunneri. Next base: position 4,597 of record OMKL01143875.1, on the reverse strand, counting down.
CAACAAACAAAACACACCTCTAAGACCATAGTGTGCGTTTGATGAATGAGAGCGGAGGGTAAACAGCTTTGTCCTGGGGTTGTAGATCAGTACAATGGTTGTCCTGCGTCACACTGCTGAGCTCCTGCCTTTAGAGTGCAGCGATAACGACCTGGCCTTGGGACAGGTGCTTCCTCCTGCGGCTAGTAGGGGCCCCCGGCCAATCAGGGGGACCTACTCATCTCAGAACTACTGACCATCAGGCACCAACCTCAGCGCCTCTACCGCCTGTTCCATCCCCACTCTCTCCCACAAGCACTTTTGTTTTTCACCTGACAAAACAACTGGGGGGCCTCTAATTTCACATGGGTAGTTGACAAGAGTGTTGCAGCTCTCACGAGGCTAAAGCCAGTAGCACTTTCTACTGCAGTGACCGCTGCCCCCACACAGGAGGAGGAAAGTGAATGTGTGTGTGTATGTGTATGTGTATGTGTGTGTGTGTGTGTGTGTGTGTGTGTGTCCCTGACATACGCTAGTGTGTCACTTGTGCTGTGTTTTTCCAGTGCTACTTCCTACACTCCAAACACAATGGCTGTGTATTGCCCTGGGGTCACTGGCCTTTTGGCTTCACAGCAAACTGCCATCTCTCCATGGACCAGCATGGCTCACTGTGCTGCTCTGCCCGCCACACAGGACAGGATGGGTCACTGACCAGGGAGACACCAGACGGAGAACTCCCAGACACAGGACGGGGGCCCATTTATTTGACACAGTGTGTTCTAATAATGTCAGAGTTTATTCTATTATAATTTAATTTAGCCTTAATGGAGGGAACTTAGCAGTAGGTCTAACTACAACAGCTCTTGTCGATACCATAATATGACATTTTTCGTAGGTACGTTGAAGGAGGTATGTTGCAACGTAAGCTTACTAGAATTCGGCACAAGCAGTTTTGGCTGAGCACCGGGGGTTGGAGTCTGAGGTCTTATTGAATAAAAATGTATTAATTTGTCCAATGTACTGTAAGTGGAGGTGCTACGCCTCCGCTAAAAAGCTCTGGGGGAAGCCCTCTTCATCATCACGCTACTTTGCTGTAATAGACTGGAATTGGTCTACAGGATCTGGCTACTACAGGATCTGGCTAGATATCTCTAGAAATTCATTAGGTCGGATCGAGCCCAAGCGAATGTCAATGTCTTTCATCCAGTAAGTTCATCTTATAGCAGCTCTCTCCTGTGACAGCACCAAAGGGAACCTGTGCTGTGAAAAACTGGCAGCAAGTCCTGTGCAAGAAGCCAGAGACTGACATGATGAGAATGTCTGAAACTGGACACGTACTTCTGCATCAGCCAGCATGGAATTCTTACAGCTAGGTAATCTATGGAGCACTTCTCGTGACAAGGGGAGATTTTGAGTTTTCAAGCGAAATTTATTGGTGTCAAAAGTCCTCACCTAGTCACCTCTATGACAGACAGTCAGACAAGGTGTCTGGGAACATGAGTTATAGGAATGCAGAGAGAGTGGACTAGACATTCCAGAGGCATGCGGAATGAAGGCATCATTTAGGAATCCAAGGTATGTCACCAGCCATGGTCTCCTATATTAGCAGCAGTCAGCATATTTCCAGTGGTCCACAATTACAGTGGTACTACTGGCCAACAGTAACCAGCAAGAGAAAGAGAAACTAACAGAAACTGGGACTTGCCAGCTGGGTAGATGAGCTGGAGGAAATCTAACAGGATGCTTGGGGGGGTATTGTACAGTACAGCTTGGCTCTCCTCCTTGCTACTTTGGCTCAAGTCCACTACTGCATGTTATTGTCCTGCTCAAGACAGAACAAAGAGGTAGTCACTGGTCAGTGACTGTTATTGTCTTGTTTTGTTTTGATTTACTGGAGCTGGAATGAAGTTCTTGTGAATCTCTTTCCGTTTTATGGCTCTTATACACAGACACAGCAGGAAATAACATTGTTGCCAGTGAAGATCAGAGAGAGGTGCTGATCGCCGAGATAGGTTGTCCATTCGACCTGTATATGGAACAACAAGCCTTCTTAGACAAACTGGCCAAGTATCAAGACATTGGCCACACATTTCAGAGACCTTGGCTGCAGTATATCTAGGTTAATGATCTTGCTATTTGGCAGCCTCTGACATGTTCATAAACTTGCCGCTAGCAGCTTGAAGATTCCAGGCCTATCAATGTAAAGGGCAAAACAGCTCAGTCAGTCTCGGCTATAACGGGTAGCCATTAGCCAGGCAGTGTGACGGAGACATTGTCCTCAAAAGCATATCAAACCGTAACAAAATATTTGAATCCTATGAATGTGTGACATGGGATCTGTGGATTCAAATTACTGTACGTATTTAAAGTCCAATTCCAATAAATACACTGTCACATGAACAAAAAGCTACTAATTCTACATGCTTAGGCGTGAAAGTGTGATATCCTTTAGGTAAAGTGTTCCAGCTAATTTCCATGTCGTGCTGTGTGTATTCCCATTTCCTGGTGAGCTCATGTTACTTTTCACCGTGGACAGTCCTGCCTGCCTGCACTCAGTAGTCCAGTCCAACGCCTGCTCTGTTTCCTGGTGTGTTTAGTTTCGCTGGCAAACAGAGCATTGATTACTCATGCGTGGATCTTCCTGGCAAACACATGATTCTATTCTCCCGGGTTAGACAGCATCCTGATATCTGGAATGCACTGTTTAGTTTTTCTCCTGTAGTTTTACAAACACTGTAAGAACGACGTGCAGCACGACATGTCAACCGTTGGTCACCCCAGCCACTGTGCCTAGTAATACGACCACACAGGATTCTTTCCAGGGCAATGAGAAAACAATGCACCGAGGGGTACCTGATTATCTCAGTCTGCTGATGATGAACAACAGCTCTAAGCTTAGCTGTGACTTGCTGGTCCAAACCCTAAAGCCCATTTAAAATCACTGCTGCTGAGTGAATAAGGCCAGATGTAACATAGCAACAAGGGTATGTCTTCTCCTTTGTCCTCTGAACTGAACCTTGATCTTAGCACAATGTGGTTTTACGCCATAGACTCAGGTATCTTTTTGAGAGTCAGAGAAGCTACACAGAAGAGTCCACTCATAACAAGCCCTGTTAGGATCTGTCCCTTTTGCCACAAAGCAGATCCCTGCTGTCCAATCCACTACCCATCCCACACCAACCATTTACAAATTTTCGGAATAACTCAGGCATCCTTCCCGGAAGTACAAGCCACATTCCCCATCACAGCAGGGGTTTGCGGAAAAGAGGGGAGTTCAAAAAGTCAGAGTTCCAGACAAGAAAAATTACACAAATGTTTACAATCTGGTCAAGTTAGGTCAAATTCCTTCATCAGAGGAAGTTGGGCCCCAAGGAGGAATTTTTTATTTCATATGTACACATTTCTGTCAAAAACAAAATAGAACCAGGGGGCAGATTACAACTAGTTGTTAGATAGTGACTGGAGCAGGACTTCAAAGTACCTGTCATAATTTTTTCCAGTCCGAGGAGTAGATTTATAAAGCTGCATATTTGAATCTGTTGTTGAGCGAGGGGTGCAGTTAACCTTTTGGAGAAACAATTACAGTGATTCCAATTTTCCAAATTTTGTGGCTCATAAATAATAATGACTGAAAACCAAATCCACCTCTGCAATAAAAACATACTGAGGGATTACTCACAGTCCAGACAATTTAGAGAGTATTGCTGCCACCAATTAAATGTTTCAAAGCATCGAGGCAGTAATTTGGGATCTAATTATTCTATTTACTCCATTAATCCAATATGATGGTTATAATATGATTGTCATGGTATTCTTTTCTCAAGCTTAAGAAAAATCAGTATCATCACTAAGGAACATCCATTCTAAGAGCATTGATTAGACTGTTTAAAAGGTTTGATCCTGTCCAGTGTTGGGCACATATTGTTTGAACAGCAGACATACACAAAGCTACATGACTGCAGCAGCTTTGTGCTTCCTGACACATCTTGGAGAACAGACGAAAGTTATTACATGTACATCTACAGATGAATGGATAACTCTGCTGCTAATATTTACCCCCGTGCAATATAAACATGTGCAATATAGAATGTGCATCCATGTTAATTTATATTTATTACATTTATAATATACATGCCTTTTTTTTTACCTGTTTCATTGCCCTCTAGCCCTTTAAATGCCAAGCCCTTTCACTGCCTACATAGTTTACAGTACTTATAGTTCTTTTGTTTTGATAACTTAGTAAATATTTTTATTCTGTTTAAATTAATTTAGTTTCATTTGTTGCTAATATTTTGTTGCTATAAGTCCTTTATGCACCAACCTCACCAAGTCACATTCCTTGTATATGCAAATATACTTCAGAATTCTGATTCTGATTCTGAATGAACTACATGGTAGTGATCGATTGAAATGTCTGTATTTTGGGGATTTTGACAAACACAAATTTTGATCTTAAAATGTATTATTATTATTATTATTATTATTATTATTATTAATAATAATAATAATTAATTAACCCATAAGGACAATATAAGTCAATGCATAGAAGGCTTGAAACTAATTAACAAGATAAGACAAAAACAATCAACAAAAGAAAAAAAAGGGCTTAACGGAAAAC